>DWHK01000037.1:0-20706 GCA_018247855.1 Graphium androcles | reverse complement strand
TATGGTTATTTTTGGACAATAATTTAGGTTTCACAAAATTTTGAAGACTTGCACAAATTGTTACAAATTTTATTTTATTTAAAATATTAAGAGACGTTTTATTGTAAAAAAAACTAAGGTTTATTTAAGAAAATGTGGATATAATTAATACAGTGCTATTCCAGCTCTACTAAAATATGTTGTGACAATAATCCTTTGCGCAACAACTTATGGTTCCGACAATTAGACATGGCCGACACATAAAACGCGGGCCAAATAAAATTCAAAACCACGAAATGTTTTTGTTCGATTCGTTACAGTTATATTGTTAAAAAACAAAACGCGTGTGTGCGTAACTGCGCCCGCGCTGGGGAAGAACGAATAAAAATATGGCGGCCAACAAATCATATTTCAAAACGGGTGAAATCTTTTGTTAATAATGAAATAAAAATAATTCAAAAGTGTAACCATCGGTGGGGTGCGCGACCCTCGTCTTCAAAGCCATGGAGCCATGTTGGATAACATTGCCAGCGTGACTAAATGTCCACCGCGTGTTTATGTTTCGTTATTTTATAAATAATATTTCGCGTCATTCAGTACAGTACGCTTCCCGCCGAAACTAATGCGGCCGCCATATTGAAAATATTAATATGACAATGTATTTTTTTTTTAAAAGAGATTGAATTCCATAAGTCGAAATGAATTTCACGAACATATTTAGTACATGTTTTGAAGTATTTTATAAATTAAATCGAGTTATATTATTATATCAAAAGTTTTCATACTTTAGAAACTGAGATGCTATTTAAGGTAAATTTCCTTATTTTGCCTCCAAAAGACACTTTGTTAATAAACAAATTGCCTAATTAATATTATTTATAACTATCTAATACTTGTTCAAGAGATATTTTAGCACTAGTTAAGTTTTTAGAGCGCATTAAAATTTTAGGTGCTATGAAATCAACCGCTTCCCGTATCTTCGGAGTTATTTTGTGTTGAATTCTACTGAGGTTAACTCCGTCGACATTCCTGCTGTTAATCCTCAGTTTATTGTCCGTTTGTTGATTCAGCCACACTAATTGCAACTGCAGACTAATTTTGAATCGGAAAATATTTCCCTAAGACCACATAATGTTTGGTAAACTTTTACAAACGGCTGCTCGTTTTGCCTTAATTAATGCCGAACAGACTAAAACTAGTAGTAAAAGATAATTCAGAAAGTGTTTTCATTTTAAATCAGAGTGACCGGGAGTGCCGTTAATGGTAACAGTTTTTATAGAGTATTAATTATAGACTGATTGTAATATTAACTTCGTGTATACACCTAAACTTTTATCAATTCAATTAACTATTAGTTAATTATAGTGCCTATATAAAACTGGTTAGCACTTGCCAGTTTTTGTTTTAAAACTATTGAATTATCTTGCTTATAAAGTATTGTGCGACAGCTGTCTTTTTTATTTATAAAGTAATGAAATTCGTACGATAGCCGTTTTTTAAACAATGGGTATTTGTACATTTTACAGTATTTCTTAAGAGTTGTACAATGTAAGAGTATACTCTAAAATCTTGGATGTTTTTTTCCAATATTATAAATGCGAAACTTCGTTGTTTGTTTGTTTGCAACACTTTCACATTATAATAACTGAGTAGTAATGAATCTTTGCATAGCTCCCGGGAGAAAATAATCTTAAATCTCAAAAAATAATGGACAAAATCTACATTAACGCGTGCCAAACCCCGGGAAAATACTAGCTAACTATTCTATAAGTTAGTTTATCAAAGTGTATCGACTGTTGAATTTCGGGTTCCCCAGATGACTTTGCTTCCACAATGCCTTTGGGTCTTTTGTTGCGGTTGTCCCACAACGTTTTGGGACACGCGTGACGAACGCTACGTCTCATTTCGCCCTTATTGTTACAAGGCCCGGTGCGTTATAAATAAGAGCGTTTCCGCAAACGTGCCCTCTGAAATGGCCTAAATTACTTCGATACGTTGCATAATGCTTTATTGGCTAAGGCCATCCGCAGACTATGTTGTCTGAGCGTTTGTGAGATCTAATGTTTAAATTTTTATATTTAATATATTTAGCATATTTTAATATTTTATATTCTGTCTCGAGAATGACGAAATTAATTTTGGCGCAAAAATGATGTTCTATGGCACCATTAAACAGATAAAAAAGTGGTTTAAATAATTTATATTATGCTAAGGTTATATGAAAAATCTTTGAATAGGTTTTTGGTTTAACTTTATGGAGCTACTTTGTGGATGTAATTAAAACTAGTAACAAGCTCACGTGGTTCATCATCATAAGTATATTTACTTGAATAATAATTAATAGACGCATAAAAATTATAAAGCCTAATACCTGTTATCCAATTAATTAATATTTTTAACATATTTATATAATAAGTATTGAAAACAGGGAAAAATGGTCATTAACCAACTTTAACCCGTTATATAATAAACAATAAGAACAACCTAGTGATTTTTCAATACCTTTTAAATTATTTGAATATTTTCTTTTTCACAATTTTTAATTTTTGTCCCTTGCTTGTCTGTTTGTCGCCATATTGAATATCGGTTACTGCAATATCTTTAATGATACTTGCAAGATTAAGAGAAATATTTCATCGGACGAATCATATAAATTATCCCAACCAAGCGTTTGGGTCTCAAAGATACATACGTATAGGCATAAATAGTATACACATCACTCTTCTTTGCAGACGGATAAAAAAGAAATAGACTGTTACTTAACAGGAATAAGCCTAGTTATTCTTTGAGATTTTGACAATTTTGGATTGTTACAAAGGATTACACATATCTCGGTGACTTTAGCTGATTGTTCATTATTATTGCTACTAGTAAATTTTAATTTTACGTTATTAAAAATAAATCTCCAGTAATGACTTTTTTTTTGCCGACTTGCGAATAAATGTTTAATAATTAATGAATTTTAAATTTTTTATTTCTTAAAAAGATAAATTTTATTAAGTGTTTTTTAGTGTTACAAAATTGTTTATTATATCTAATTAAAACGAAAATTATGTTTATTTGGAATTATGTTGTATTTTTTATTTGATTTTAAAGCTGCGAAAGATTGTATTAGTGTTTATTTTTATTATTCAATTAACAAATACTTTGTAAATAACACTGTTTTAATATTCAATAATTATTCAGCAAATCAAAGGAATGGTGCCACTTTTTTTTTTATAGAAAAGGTTGGCAAGCGAGCAGATGGTTCATCTGATGTTAAGTGATCCCGTCGTCCATGGACATACACAACATCCGAAGAGTTGCATGAGCGTTGCCAGCCTAGGAAATCGAATAAAACATGTTAAAGGGTAGGATGGGATAGGACTATATTAAAGATTTGATGGGAAAAGGAGTGGGAAAAGGAAAGGGTAAGAATGGCCCTCCGGCAACCCAAAGAACCATGCATACTTTATTTTATGTTGGGTCTGTGAAGGGCGGTGGTACCTCCCCGGCGAGAGCGGCCGTAGAAGTGCAGCAAAAGCTGTATGATGAATGTTATGCTGTATCATCTTGAACGTAAACACAAACATAAAATACGTGGAACATTCTAAAGGAAGTATTCGCCGCATCTCTTATTTTTATTAAGAACATCTAATTTTGCTTTAAATGTTAATAATTTATTATTGGAATCGGTTTAATAAATCTGTTGAAAACGTCTAAGAATAAACCAACAATAAAACGCTAACAATATATGTAATTATTTTGACACAAAATTACAAAAACCGACTTCAAACGCTTTAAAAGTGTACTATCGTGACATATTTTTTCCGTTATTTTGATTTAAAACACAGACCACTTCATTGATTTTCATGAAAATTTTATGAGACCACCCTTAGGATATTTCCTTTTCAACAAAAAGAAAAGAAATTTTTAAAGTCGGTTTACAAATGACGGAGAAATCGATGAACAGACATAAAAAAAATATACCCGTCGAACATATCATATATAACCTCCTCCTTTTTTGAAGTCGGTTAAAAAATAAATGGGTCGAGAATTTTTCAGGTTAGGCGAGACTAACAAACAGCAATTGATTTTTATATGTAAGAGTTTGCTATTACATTATTTATTGTTATTACTACGGGCGTAATCAATTATGTATTGATGTATTTCGGAAGCTACATAATGGCATCTATATCCCGTCAGTGGGGTGGGAGTTCGTGGCTAAACTTGTATAAACTTGTTTGTAGTGGAAATGCATTTGTGGAAACGAAAATTTATTTTGCCATGTTATTGATTATAATAAATATCATAGATTTAATGAATGTTGCCAATTAAATAGTGACATTGTCAAATTACTATAGACAAACTTAAAATAATTCATTAGTGCGTATACTACTAATAATAAAGTATTAAACTAATAATAGAAAAAAAACAATAAATATTAATAATACTAATAAAGTTAGTCCATACTGATATTTTAATTGAAGCGGATCATAGTAACTCAAGATATAATGATGAATTTTTTTTTAGATTTTTCCCAGATGAAAGTTACTTCAAGTGTGGTTCATCTAAAAAATCAACATTCCCGAGAGAGAAAGATAGTAAACTTAAATAAATTGAAACTGATGCCAACCAAGCAAGGATTCTAGAAAAAAATCAAGAATCCCAAAAAATTATTGGTTAAATCTACATTGCCGCGAGCGAAGCCACGGGTGAATATTAGTAACTTTTATTATTTGTTATTGAAGTAAACTTATATATAATTCAGAATTCAGCTCAGTACAAAATAAATGACAATTATAAATATTTGCTACAAGATGTAGATATTTAATCTTTTTACTTTTATATTATATTAACTCTACGCCTTCCTTCACTATCATTCGAAAAAAAGACCCGGTTTTTGAGAAGATATCAATGTTCATTTTTTTAAAAGATACTTTATATATGTACATGTCTTCAATTACTAATCAAAAAACATATAACTAGTTTTTAATAGGTCGACTTGTATGCAATGAGGTAATTATATTTAAAAAATAAAATTGTTTCTACTTTTGAACATTTTTTTACTTCTATTTTAAAAAATCGCTACCTAACTTTAAGATCTATGGCTCGTGTTACAAGAGCGATTTACGACACCCAGATAAGAAACCTGTAGGCCATACAAATAATTATTCCGGGTAGGAATCAAAGCCACTATCCGCGACGTCGAAGCCAACGTCTTAGCAACTGCGCAAACCGGTCAAATTCAAATTCAAAATATGTTTATTCACATAGATGCTTGCGCGTTCTTATGTCAGGTCAATGTTTTCATAAAATTGATATCAAGTTCGTCATTAAGCTACCACCGACTCGGGAAACAGATTCTGTTGAGAAGAGGCCGGCGAGAAACTCAACAGTTGCTCTGTTTTAAAAAAGATTGGTTTACAATATTATAATGCAAGTCTTGTCTTAGCCTACGTGATTATCAACAGTATTAATTTCACACATTTACATCATCAAAATATTCCGTTAAATATATTCCATTAAAAGTGTTTTTTAATTCTGTACTTAAATTGATTAAGTGCCAGACATAATATCGACGGTGGAATTTTATTATACATGGTCATCGGAATTCTATATCTCCTAATCGCAAAACTGGGTAATTATTGTTGCTCCATATCGGAAAAAAAAGTTTTTGTCTCGTAAAAAAGTTCTTTGATAATACTTACACCAAAGATTTTAAAACATAAGACCATTTCAAGTTTAATAATTCCTAATTAATAGTAAAATAAAGTCCTCCTGATCGAATTTCGGCCACGACGGCCAATCTACTCAGAGATCAGCCAACTGCGCAGCAAATATTACAGTGCACAAGTGTACGCGCAGACACAGGTGCACTCTCTGTTCCTTTACTCTCATAGCCCGATGGGACAGATATCCGACACAACCGGAGAGAGACCAGACGCAGAACCGACTTTTTACATGCCCATCCGACGCATGGATCATCTTTATTTTCAGACAATCGGGTGGTCAGCCTGCATTGCCCTAACCCAACTAATAAAAAACAACACAAGGTTATTGTCCCCCCACGGGATTCGAACCCACGACCTCAGATTTGTAAAGCACGTCCCTATACCACTATGTGTTCGTTAAAAGAAAACGGTCAAATCTTTACCTGAATACTGATAAGAAGCCTCCTCCTTCCCCAGCAATTTACCACACCACTCAATACGCAGTTGAGGATTGACAGCAGCAGGTTTATTGAGAACACCATAGTCAAAGCAGTTTTGTTTAAGCCACAGTCTGCAGTCTGAAAATAAAGAAAGAATCAGTGACTGCCGTTAGATGACACTAGAAATCTCAACTTTATTGGCTGACAACTTATTATAGGTATTTCCGTAAACTCATCATCACTTAATTTTTTTTTCTGTGATATAAACATGGAAGGAAACCCTGTAATAAGTGATCACATAGTCTCAGCATCAGAAAAGTTACAAGAACACTGTCGGCCTTTAAAATAGGAATAGGCTCGAAAAACACTGCAAGCGACAAATTAGTCCACAGAGATGAAGCTTAAGCTCTTAACTCCAATAGTTCAAGGGAATCGATTATTTGTTTTCGATTTCAGGCAGAAAAGCACATGTTACATCTTGTTACACCTACAAGGCTGCTCGACCGGAGAGATACCACTGCCTTATACACAAAATAATGTATGCATGGCTATTAAGGTTACCGAATGGTTATCCCTAATCTTTTCTTTTCCCACTGTTTGTCTTTTTTAGTCCTAAATATTCTATAGTATAGTGTAACTTGATTATTAAGTAGTGTTACCCACACCATAACTTGTATATATAGCATTCCGTCCATCCAAAGGTTACCCAGAAGATTTTGCTCTAAATAATAAGGCCACCCATTGTACAACCTAATTGTAAGAATTTCTGTATATCTTAGTTTTCTCGTGCGTACAATAAAGTATTCATTCATTTATTATTACTTAACATAATGTTAACTTTCTGCATGGTTGTTACTTTTGTCTAAACTACATATAAAAAAAAGTCTTAAGCAGATGGTGATTCAGCTAGATTCTGTCAAGTAATACTATCAAAAATACTTTTTCTACCTGTGTCGTTGTGACGTCTAAAGATGTCTGCAGCATCTGACAAAAAGTCACGTTACTCTCCCCTCTCTCCATGGCTCGCATGATACCGTCAGCAACGTACGGTAACCACATCATGTACGGGTTCAAACTGAAAGGATTAATTTTCAGTTAAAAGATCTGTAATATAGCTATATATAATTTATCAATATTTCTCTAAATAAACTTTGTTATGTAGTTAATTATTGGGGTTACCACAATTAAACCTGGAAATATAACCAATGAATCTATAATATTGAATTCAAAAAGAAAACGCTCAGACTGGGATATTGATACTAAGCTGGCGGCACTGGCAGAAACTGTCCTGCCCAAACATTGGCAACCGATATGAGCGCCACCATGTTAAGTCCAAACTCCTTCTAAACCATCCGGAAACACAGCCGAAAACACACATTAAATTTCATTGAACTCAAAGATATTCATAACCGTTCAATCCTGCTTTCAAAGGTGACTTTGAAACACTGTTAAAAAAAAGAAGAGAATTTTAAGCAACAAGATTCACCAAGCAAGGTATCATTGCTCGTTAATATTATCATCGCACAAATAAATTTGCAGCGAAGTTCGATAGTAGCGGAGAAGAAGAAAAAACTGTTGTAATTACTCCTATAACAGGTCTAGAAGCCTAACTACAGAAGAGATTTTGAAGAGGAATGAATTCTTGATATATATAAAGAGTAACTTACCAAAAATACACCAAGACAAACAACACCGAGAGAAGTAAAGTATTTCGAAGCAAAGGAGGTTTAAGTAAGGGCACTGTTTGAGAATATATCGAAGCCCATATGCCCCGGACCTTCGCATCGCCAATATCTTCATCTAAGGTCACTGATTTCACCTGAAAAATATATTTATGACAATCTTTAGCATGTACATACAAAGAAATTTGTTTAAATACTGGGAGACTTCCACTAACTCATTAACAGACCTCTGAAATCACAAGTCCGATTGACTTGATTCAACAATATACATAGTTACTTTAGAAATTGACGGACGTCAAAAAACCACGCAGGTAAAACCGCAGGAAACAGCAATTACTAAAACAATACTATGCTGCTAAATATTATTAAATGCTTTCAAATACACATTTTGATAAGATGTAATTTATAATAGGTGAAACTTCCTTAGATCTTAACGGCATTAGATAATTCAAGAGCACGTTCATTTAAGAGCAATCATATTAAATAGGTCACAGATAAATGGCATATATGATAATATTCATCAAGACGAGTAATAATAGAAACTGTGACATAATGTTTCAATGATATTTGTACAGAGATAAGTATATTAACATGAAAAGTAATTTAGACGATTTTGCGGATTGAAGATGTTTTTTATGGTTGAGTTAAATCAGTTAACTAATTATATAAGCGAAATGATTTATATCTTAAGTATATTAATAAACTATATTCATATATTTATTGTGAAGGGGTTAAGAGAACAAGCATATTTGAATTCGCCCTGCATAGTTTTTCTTGATTTTATTATCTTATTCGCCTTGAATGTAAAACCTTTTAAAAAATATGTTACGAAATAAAACTCTTTGCAAGGTACACTTATCTGGCATGATTTTAATTGTAGATTAGCGTTAGCTGCTACGCCACATATTATAATTTGTTATTTTACCATTTCCCACTGGAATAATATAATGAGTGCTTAGTCATCTGCCATGTTGATTTCATAATTTCAAGTCAATACTTTAGGCAGCATATTTAAATATATAATACAACCCTAGACCAGTCGGCCTCTAGATATCTCTCAATTTATTTTATGCCAAGAAAAATGTTACTTTTTAATCCTACTAACCTTAAACTCTACGTCGCTACCATGATTGATGGCGTAAATTTTCCTCAAGACTTCCAACGCTTTTTCTTCCTTTCCAACGCTTAGATAATACTTGGGACTCTCATATGCGAGAAGCAGCCCCAATGCGCCCAAAGCGCATGGAAAACTGAAGATGATGTTGAGTAACCGCCAGGAGTTGAAGTAGATGTCGAGGTACGGAATGTAATAAGAAAACTTGAGGGGTAGAATCGGTATTGTGAGGACTGGAAAGAAGATCTTTGGTTACTTTTACCAATATTTATAAAAAGTCAAAAAAATATATCTAGTGGTAAAGCACAACATCAGCATACAAGTCTTGTACTATCACCACTACCGCCCGACCCAAAAACCCAGAGCCTGGTTTCTGAGGTTTCCAGATGGCCCTCCTATTCCCTCTTCTTCCGATTTCTTTTCCTTCTCAATTCTAACCTTGTTTCTCACTCTTCATATCAAATGTTCAATCAAAGGTTAGCAGAACCATGCAATTCTTTAGATGTTATAGGGATCCGTAGGTGACGGAATCATTTAATATACGGTGCATTGTCAACTAGATTGCCAACCCTTTCTATTTAAAAATAGACTTAACTGCTTTTATTAGAACTAATGCTCTAAAGGTGATTACTAACCCTCTAGACGCATATTTTCATCCACATATAGGAGAATATCTTTTCCGACAAAACGATATTACACCCTAAGACAACAGCATATACCTAATAATAGTGTTACTATGTCTACGGGTTCGATATTCGATACGATATTCTCCTGTACGGAGTGCATATTGAACATTTTGTCCTATTTCAAAGTCATCAAACATAAGGATCCCCGAATTGATCTAGTGTAATGTGATAGGTTAATTATTTTAACAGTACGTCACAATAACTACGGTCTTCTTCTTCTTTCTCCTAGCCTTATTCCCAAATTACTGTCCAAAATGACATTTGACATCCTCTAACGATTGTCAAAGGTATTCTTGACAACTTGGACCGACTTTTTACATGCCCATCCGACGCATGGATCATCATAATTTTCAGGCAATCGGGTGACCGGCCCATAATACCCTAACCCAACTAAGAAACGACAATACAAAGTCATTGTCCCACCGCGGGATTCGAACCCACCACCTCCGGTTTGTAAAGCAAAGGTCTATACCGCTAGGCTACGGAGGCAGTCATTATTTCAACCAATCTGGTGATTGCTAGAAATAATAGTTGTTAGTCTCCTAAATAAGCCTGAATTAAATCATTAATACTTACTCGCCATTAGCCCTGTACTGGCGAGGAAAATGCTGCTCGTCAGGGCTATCACGGTGAATCTGTTCCTTTCTGGCGTGCACTCGCTGAGTAACGCAAGGGCCAGTGCATAAGTGCCAGCAACTCTGTAGGCAACAAGTATTTTTTTCACAGAAAATTAAAAAAACCGACTTCAACCGCCTCAAAAGTGTGAGTTTCGTAATGTATTTTCAACTTCAACTTTATCTTCAACTATCTGATTAATAACTTAAGAACTACATGTAAGATCTTATTCAAATTTAAATGGGACCACACGGAAAGCCCCATCTTACAAACAAAACAGAATCATAAAAATCGGTTCACCCAGTAAAAATTTTCCTAAGTAACAAACATTAAAAAAAAATACAGTTGAATTGAGAACCTCCTCCTTTTTCGAAATCGGTTAAAAAGCGCTGCATTCATATCGCTTCTTTTCAAATGCTAATTTATATAATTTCTATGCAACCAATTTGCATTTTCTATTAAAATACCGAGATTTGCCATTAAGCATTTGATATCACCTATAACTATCATCCGTGTCATGTTATATTTAAATGCGGTTTTCTCTTTCACATTATTATATTTAATGGCTTCCTTTAACGTTTCCTTTGACCTTCGGTTCTTATTGACGTATGTAGTTCATCAAATAACTAACTTCGCTTCATAAATTCCGATTTTTTAAATAGCATGACCGATTGACTGTAAATTAACGTCTTTTCTCAAGAAGGGATACCTTAAAGCCGATTTAGTGTAAATATAATTCATAACCCATCTCACAGAACAGGCAACAGCTGGCTTGTGGCTGGCAATTGTGCTTGTCTGTGTTTTTATGTTTACATATTCAGATATGCCATTTGAAGAAATAATACAAACAGATTTTATTGATCCACGCATTGACTTACCCACACGAAGATAAGAACTTCAACAGAACAAATACAATCCAATTCGGTGATAGCGTGGCAAGGGTTCCAGCGCAAAATCCCATGGTCAGGCACCAGCAGAGAATGCGTCTCCGACCCCTCGTGTCGGCCATGTAACCCCAGAAATGGGATGAGACAATGATACCTGAAATCGTCCTCAAAATACAAATTCATACATCACTCTTAATAAAGAAAATAAAATCCAACAAGGTGCTAGAGCATAACATTCTTTCACAATTCTTGCTACACTTCTAAGGCTGCGCTCGCCCGGAGAAGTATCACCGTTCTACACAAAGTCGGCATAAAATAGAGTATGAATGACTTTTTAGGTTACCCTCTTCTATTTCCCACTCCTTTCCCCCCAAAATGCTTAATATGTTCCCACCCATCCTACGCAATAAATCTGTTCTATCCGACTTTCCAGGCTGACAACGCACACACGACTCTCTGGACGTAGTGTGTCCACGGGTGACGGGATCGCTTAACATCAGGTGGTGAATCTTCTGCTCGTTTGTCTTTTCATAGAAAAAATCAAAGCAATGCAATCAACTGCCCTCCAACATCCACCATGATGCAGTGGCATTGTCATTATTTTGTTGCTAGAAAACTAGCGGCTCCCAGCTGTTTTTTGGGTTTGTTTAAAATTTGTCTTATAAGTTAATCCAGCTGACAAACTATCTTTGTGTCATATTCCTTCTTAATCCATTTATGCGTTTTTGCAGAAACAAACATACAAACTTTAACACGTATAATATTAGTACAGATAAGATAATAGGAATTAAGCGGTGGAATCACAGGCCAAGGGCCATCCTTAAAACTGCATTACAGTTGCGTTGCAGTTTTTAGGGTAACTCAAAACGAAAAAAAACCCTTATTGGATAACTGCTGTGTCTGTCTGTCTGTCTGTCTGAAATTGCCAATTTTCTCTGAAACTAATAATCAGATTGAGTTAAAGTTTGGTACAAATAAGTAAGTCGGTGATTCAAAGACGTGCGTGTATCGTAAATCAGTGGATTATTTACATCGAAGCCTCATTTGGGGGAAAATCAAAAAATAGTTTTGTTCACAACAACCCCAATCATTTTATACGCCATGTGATATATCACGATATATCAAATGAAAGGGTTTGTTTTGAGAATCTCTAATATATTATATTTTTTATAACTAAGATAAACCGTTTTGAAGTTATTTAAGAAAACAGACGAAAATTGACCATGGACCCAATTGGCAATCAGGCAACCCTAAGAGCCATGAATACTTTATTTTAGGCTGACTCTGTGAAGCTTTTGATTTCTTCGCTCGTATCGGAGTATGACTATGACTATATTAATCAAACATAGCACAAAGTGCACTATTATACATCACGCGTAGTATGACTATATTAATCAAACATAGCACAAAGTGCACTATTATACATCTATTGTAGATCAGCTGTCATAACCAAAATTCCATCTGGAGAGCATGAGAGAGATTCGAACGCGTGGTGCGTTCGAGTCCGGATTGTAAATCACGTGTCTAACTACTAGGCTGCAGCCCCATCTTACGGTTATAGTCAATACATTTGAAAAGCTTACCAACTAACGGAGTCCCTGCCATCAGACCCTGCTGTGAGCTAACGGTATTCAACTCGCAAGCACTGGCTGGCACCAAGTATGAAACCGAGAAGATTTCAAACGACATCCCCATTATTATAGCACCCATCAGCAGCAGCATCCAGTAGTTGAATTTGCCGAATCCTGAAAAAATAATATCGCTAATAAGTCAACTGTTAATTAGACTAACGGAGATGATAACATTAAGGAATAATTATTATTTTGGCACAAAATTACAAAAACCGACTTCAAACGACTTAGAAGTGTGCTACCGTAACATATTTTTTCCGTTATTTTGGTTTTCAAAACAAACTACTTAACCAATTGTTATGAAAATTTTATTGGACCATATTTGGGATATCTTCTTTCATCGATAGAATCATCAAAATCGGTTCATAAACGACAAAGAAATCCCCAAACTATACAGTTGAATTGAGAAATCTCCTCCTTTTTTTGAAATCGGTTATAATATGAATATTTATGGCATATATAGATATTTCTTTATTTTATCAGATTTATAAATTATCCTCAAACTAGATGGATACGTGAAAGTATCACGTATATATGTGAATCTGCAACTGACCACCCAACCGAATCACGTAAAACCATACTAACTATTTTGGGCTATTTATCAGCAAATTTGTTGCTGATAAAAATAATTGGTACTCGAAAACTTCGAAAAATGCCAGCTGCACGTAAATCTGGCACCGGCTACTCAGCCCAATCAAGTAAAACATTGCTCACTATGTAGGGCTATTATGTGTTAATTTGTTGCTGATGAAAAAAATTGTAACTCAAAAACTTTTGGAAAAAACGGTGATGATGCGATGACTTATTTAGGAAGTTTTTACTTGATTGGGCTGGATGGTTGGTGCCACTCCACGCAAAGCTGGCATTGACTTCATTTTTTCGAAAAGGTTTCTAACAAAAAAAAATTTTTCAGACCATAAATGGTCCTAAATAGTAGTTAGCAAGGTTTTACTTAATCAAGCTGAGTAGTCAGTACAGGCTTCACGTACTTGAAAGTATTTTTCACTTGGAAACGGTACAGGCTGTACCTCGTACAGGCTGGCATATGTGTTTTGCGATTATAATTCTATCTCATGATATTTTAAATATTTATACACAAGTCTATGCCTAAGGCTCTGTCCAAGTTCCTTCTTTCCGTGGTCCCTGTCTATATCTTCGATGCTAGGCATCCTATCACGTAAATAGAGTTGTAATGGTCGGACGACCATCAAAATGAAGTTAATTTTCTATCTCTCGGTAACAGAACTTTTTTCTAAATATGAGGTACAATTTAGGTATTTAACTGACAACGTTTATGTGAAATTTCATGACAATTAGTAATGTAAGGATTTTAGCAACGGATATACAGCATTAGCCGCGATTTTCTGGAAATACTAATTCAATATTGTGGAAGTTTCGCTGCAGAATTTTGTAGAAAGGTTATAATTATATCCCCGTCTTGTACTGATTTAATTTTCGTAAGCTATATATTTCAAATGAGTTTTGTATTTATTTATTTGCCGTCCATTCACAAAATGCAATCACGGACCAAAAAAAGTTCGTAATACTACATGTGAAAAATTTCCATATTTATCAAGAGAAAAAAAATGGCTTCTTAAATTGTCTTGAATCTAATTCCAGTCTATATAACCAGAAGTCGCGGATGTTCTTGTGTTATTAATAATTATGAAATCGATCAGAATATATGTACGTTTTTTCGTTATCGCCCGCTCCGATCATATATTTACATAGTCGATACGTGTTTGTGTTTATACATGTTCACACACACGTATGTTTGAATTATTTATATTATCAAAATCATAAATTCACGAGCCATTCCGTATTATGTAAAACGTGTAATCATCGCTCGAACAATATTTTAACATGTTATCGCAGTGTAAATATTTTATTAAGCTATATTACGAGAAGCTCGTCATCAAAACTGGCAGATCGTATGAAGATGCCACTGACAGGTGAATCTTGCCAAAAGACTTTGTGTGGAGACAGAAAAGTCAAGGCCACGACAGAACACAATTAAAATTCTTATGTCCAACCAATGACTTCATTGGAAAACCAAGTTTATGTTTACATTTCAATTTTTAGTCAACTTTGCAGTTTCTTCTTTCGCCTTTCACCTCATCGAAAATAACTTGAATAAAATCCTTCAAGTTATCATTCAAAATTGGGATGAATAGCATACCAAGACAATATCATATCCATGATGGCATACCAAGTTATTCTGAACCATAGCAATTCATATAAATATGAAAATTAAAATAAATATATATTGCTCACACAGCAATTTAGGAGATATTTATTTTAGTTTGCCAATTATGTATGTTCTAAATAAATGTATAATTAAAATATAAAAAGACTCCAAATGAATATGTAAACGGAGAGTATTTAAATGTGCTTATGTTATCATGTGTCTAGATAGACAGCAAGTAAATGTAGAAAATGAAGAATCTAAGTTTTAGGAATCTATATGAAAGACTCACCACTAAACATGTAACACGTAAAATTCAAAGATGGGTAAATTATAGCGCAAAATATGCTTAGAAAGTTCTGAATCAAATAAAGAAAGTCAATAACAACTCGTTTACTCTATTGATATTTTATGTATTAACAGAAAAATTAACTAAAGGATATTCTTCAAATTTTACAGTAATTTAACTTATATATCAGATTAATATATCTATATAACATATACACGTATTGGATAATAAGCATGACAATTTACTAGTTTTTTAATCTTGATAGATATTAACTGAGATTCGGATGACGTTATTTATGAAATAAATATCAACGACTGATTTTTTACGGTTTTTTATTTTATGTCGCTACAATTTATTATGAAATATGATTACGTATAATATCATCAGACGAAAATATGTATTATTTATAATTATTTAAAAAAATGTATAAGTAAACTAAAGTGTTCAGGCTAAATTGTAATTGAATAAATGTTTGTAATAATTTCTGTATGCCTTTCCAACAGGCAGAATAAGTGATGATACTATTAAATCGTAGCATATTATAATGACTTTTCTATTTTACCTAAACGATATACCACGTATTATCGCGAATTTCGAATCCTTTAAAATAATTCCCCAATGAAGTACATCATGAGGCCTTCCCTTGACTGTGGGGTTAAAATACTCTGAGCCGAGCTATTGAACAAACTATTGCGATTCAGATAAAAATAGCAGACGCAGAAATGTCGTCTCCTATACCGTTGTGGCAATCAAAACACGTTTCCAACCGAACAGCCTCGCGGAATATAGGTTTGAGATCTCATAAGCAGGCATTAGCATACCGTATCCGTCCTTAATACATGTAACGGCACTAAAAACTCATTTAAATGGCGTGTAATCCTAAATTAATATTCGGAACCAGTAGCCTCGTATATTTAATTAGTATACCGATGTCTATTTCAAAATATTTGCACATATTAAAAAAATTCTGTAATCAGTTGAGGTTGGTTAAAACATACCAGTTAAATTCAGGGCATCCTCGAAAGACACCTTCTCTTCTTTAGCGAGCCCCATTGTTGTTTGATTCACTTAATCTCGGTACCGATACGTTTTCTTAGATATTTTTATCTGCATGTTATTAGTAAACGCGCATCATTACTACGAGAAAATTTTATAACACCGCTTATATATACCACTAATCGCGGAGTAGTGATGCTCGCATCCCAGCTCTGGCTATCGATAAAAGATAACAATATATATATATCGATAAGACGCTGAAAAAAATGTAAACATAACATAAAGTATAAAGAGGGAGAAAGCTGCTTTTAGTTCGTCTTACGATAAAATAAAAATATGTATTTTTTATATATTATACACCATGAATGAAGACGTATTTTATTAATTAGATAAAAACTTTTTTTACACTTTCTTTCCGTTTAGTAAATAAAAATTGGTGTATGGTAGTCGGCTATACTATATAGCTTTTTGTACAATAAAATATTCAGTTAATAATATATAATACTGATATACTAAATGTGAAGAGATTGTTTGTTTTTCGTTTAAGCGTTCTTATCTCTGGAACTATAAGTCTAATTTAAAAAATTCTTTTGTATTTGATTGCTTAATATACGACATTTTTTTTAGATTTAGGTGACATTTGAAATCATCATACCATCCTTAGATAACGGTCAATTATTATGTAAGCTATTAACTAATTCAGTAAGAACTGCCTGAGTATAAACAAAAACTATCTATGATATGTTGCCGACTACGAAAAGAGTGGCCCTTATTTACTTATTAACAAATTTATTTTAAAATGGATTGTTGATACTCTAGACGAAAGAATGAAATCGCTTATTTCCACGTTAGCTGTAGCTCATAGGTTAGCTATAGCTCGTTGTAGATTTTGTCAATTAATATTTTCCGTAGATTAAATATTTCTACGATCCTTCCTCCTTTCCCTGGTCTATTTCAGTTTCTATTTTATAGATATCGTGTCGCAATTTATTTATGTCTATAGGCCGGGTCTTAATACTGGACGACCGGTCTAGAAGTTATTTTTAGATTGCTTGGGATTCCTTTTCTGTACCCTCGACGACTGGTATACAACATTTTCTGATAATCGCAATAGTTAGTAGTACGACTTAAAAGAGTAACAAACAAACAAACAATTTCCCATTTATTATGTAGTTAAAGTAATGAAAGGCAAATTAAATTATAGAATTGCGTTCCACCCTCATAATATTTGAATCTTATATATTATCATGAGACTTTGTTGTCATTGCTTTTAATTAACCTTTATACTATTTTAATTAACCTTAGGTCTCGTGTCAAAATCTTGCAGCTCCTGTCCACTGACCTTTGCACCAAGAGATGGGACGAGAGTGTGAGTAGTTCTTAAGCCAATATATTTCAATCATTCATCACTCAATGTTCTAAAACTGGTGTAGATGCGACGGGAAGGGGGTTCATTGTTCTCTTTGACCCTCAGGGGCCAAATTTAGTGACTTTCTAAACACAATGTTCAGACCTCTTTTGTTCTAGTCTCTCTCCGGTCATATCGAATATCCGTTCCATACGGCTATAAGAGTAAAGGAACAGTAAGTGCACCTGTATCTGAGCACACATTTGTGCACTATAATATCTCCTGCCCAGTTGGCTGATCTCTAAGTAGATTAGCCGCCGTGGCGATTCGACCAGGATGACTTTATTTTATAACGTTCAACACCCACAATATGATGCTGCTTAAGCTGGACGGTTTAAGAAAATGTCCCAAAGGTCTATTGCCCTAGCTGGATGAATGCTGTTCTGTTCCTGCATGCCACACCTATTAGAAGAGATGATGAATGTGACCCTCAAGCAGGAATGCTCATCAATGCTTGTGCTATAGATGAGTACGAAAATTTTCATAGACCTTTTTCTGGTTATATTATTTATCAATATCCATTTTTTTTTAATTTTCTAAGCCTGCTGCAGATACCTTTGAAATATGCTATGGTTAGAAGAACTTTGTGGACGAATTACTTTATTGACAATACTTTCGCACAAATTCTCTATTTCCATAATATCCAGCCTAATAGGCTATGAGTATGAAGATTTAGACACTCGTATTTGTGCATTATAACAACTCTAGCGTAGTCGGTTGAACTCCTAAAGATTTCACACATTGAGAGGACATCACTGGACATTGAACATTGTATGTTTATTATTTCGCGAATGTTAACCATTTCCTAAACTAAAATATCAGGCGTATTTCCGCACAAGGCGATAAAACAATGCTAATTGGCACAGTTGTGCTTTCAATAAGATATGGCCTTGATTATCATTTTGAATGTCCTTGAAGTAACGATTCAATTGGTCATTAAGTCCTTAAGGATACTTTTATTAATACTTCCTTCGCGTCATTTTAACATTACAGACGTTTGCGATGACAAGATACATGAAGTTGTGTAAAAATGGTATAATTAAAAAAAATATGGGTCGGTGTTATAAGTACTGCCCACTGATGAGAATTAAAACCGAGATAGCAATGCTGAAGCCGACGGCATAGTTAGTTACAATTTAGTTACAAAACTAATTATTTCTAACTAAGTCCTAAAGTAAAATATCTTTATTGCTTTTTCATACTAACATTAAGTACTTAGAATGTTACCAAATATTTATAACAAGTATGCAAAAACAACCTCCTAAAGCGCTCATCTTTCTTCACAATTCATAGTTTATGATGCGGTGTAAAATGGCTTTGTATCTTTCCACAAAATTATTTTGACATTATATTTTTAGTTGTCATTACCTGACAATAAACTATATGACTCCGTGTATCTTTAAAATAAATACGCATTAACAATAGTGTTTCAAGAATGCAAATTTGTGATACGGACACATAACAATTATAATATTTATAATATTACAATTTTATCGACAAATGTCATTTTGCCTCGCTTTCTAACCTCTAAGAATTAAGCCTAATAAATCATTGGACTCATGAATAGTCATGAATGTGGCATTTGTATTAAGAGGAACAACTTTTCGCCGATAAAATGCGAACGTTCTGCAGATTTTGAATTCTACGGCTTTGTTAGCGCGAATATGACCCTGCCGATCAATCGTAAACATGGTGTGTTTATGTGTGTGCTAGAAGAGTTTAAAGGTGTGTTTATACATCTCGCCTCTATCACACTTGGGGGGAAAGCTGAGACGGCGTGCGTATCCGCCTCTCACCAAATGACAGTTCACCAACCGATTGCCACCGAGACAATAATTTCTTTCTTAGCAATATATAAATATATATATAAAATTGCAATAAAATCCTGATTGTGAGATTCGAATCTGTGACATCGAGATTACTTATGAGGCTGCTGAACAGTAGGAAATGATTGCATTTAATGAATTACGCATTGCTAGATGACTTAACAAAATCCCCTTCGTAGGATATTGTATTTTTATTGATAAAACTTACAAACGACGGTTCACCTGATGTTAAGCGATAAACGCCTCCCACACCCACAGTTGGACAGCCAAACTAGAAAATAGTTCCAGGCTACCTAACACACCTGGTATTCTTTTAACTACACTGTGTCTGTTTGTTTGTAATATCCAGATGATGCGTATCTATTACATTGGATTGGATCAAAATTATTGCTCTAATGTGATACGATTGCATTCAATGTCAAATTTATTAGACAACCTGTTCTAGCTTCGACGAGAACAATAAACTAGATTGGACGTGTGATGTCTCTTATTGGCCTGGAGTTTTATTGGCGTGTTATGCGATGTTCACACATTTTATATGGGCACGCTAGTTCTGTACTTGTGTTCGGACTGGACTTACAAAAGTTAAGGCAAGAGAGGGACAAGCCCCGTTTTATAAAGAACCTTAATTTTAACTCTGTAAACTTTCCTTAGTCTTATCTAGTTATTTTAATTTCTAAGAATACCAAAATCGATACCATATATTTTTGATTTGATAGTAGATATAAAGTCTAGGCCAGTTTATAGTAGACTCCAAAAGAGCTTCCACCTAGGCTTGGCAAAGGCACTCTAGTAACTGGGAGCAGGGGTAGCTTATAGTGAAGCCAAGAGAAACACAAGCCCAGCCTGTAAGTTGCGGCCGACTGGCAGGTACTCTAGGCGGGTTCCAAGACCCGGCATTGGATGAGCAAATGGAGGACCGAAGAAATTTCGGAGAACCGGTTGAAAGTGGCCACCCCTGGTATATCCAGCAAAAAATAACTTAACCCTAGGTACCTTAGACAAAGACTTTTTATGAGTATCCTAGTGTTTTCCATATATATCCAAATCCCACATTTAACAACAACAATTAAATGTTGGCAGCGGAATCGAAAGATTATACTTCTTTTTCATGAGTTACGATTTTCAGGTCAATCTTGAGCTAGTACCAAATGTAAATAAGTTACGTAATAAACCGACGATACAGGTGTATTTTAGATGGTAGAGCATAACATCCTTCATACAGCTTTTGCTGCACTTCTACGGCCACGCTCGCCCGGGTAGGTACCACCACCC
>DWHK01000036.1:0-20781 GCA_018247855.1 Graphium androcles | reverse complement strand
CACATATAGTAATTACACTTACATGGCTGTATAGTAATTAAAAAATTAATAATTCAAACCATTCGTACATAAAAGATTTAAGAATGTTACGCAATACCAAAGAGTTTTCAGGCTAATATTTGGTCCAAGCACGGAAAACGTTGCAGCTATATTGGTCGTGTGACCTCTCCATCTGAAATATAGTGGGCGTCCCTGCGAGCGGGGAAGGCGTACTGCGCCTGCGCGGTACTTCCTAAGGGCTCGTACAGCACACGAACCGACCTAGGTCGGGACTCATAACCGGCTATTGCCAAACCTCTACACAAATATGCACTTAATGTGCGCAATCACTATTACTGTCACATATACGTTTCATTTTCATCCGGTATCGAGCAAAGTGCTTATTTGAACCCATGCTCTGAATTTTAATAGAGCCGAATGCCGGCTTCCATCGGTCGAACAAGCCGCCGGCGAACCAGCCTTAATGTATGTACCGAGTCAGTTAATTGAGAAAGGTGAATGAACGTGTCTCAGTCTACTACAAGTTAATGCTTTTCTGATTATTTTCCAGCTTTTTACAGCTGCTATTAAATATAAAGAGTTTAACTCATTACATTATTTTATGATATTAAATTAAAATTCAGACTTGATTTAAAAAGAGGTCGAGGGTTATAATTTATATAGTTAGAATTACCTGAATAATATTTTTTTTTATTCATGCGGACATAGCACGTTGTTGAATCCGTTTCAATAAACGCTGAAAAGTGAATTTAAAAACCAATAGTCGCATAACATAATCATTTACCTCTAATTACCTAGCGCTAACATTTTAAAAAATTATGAGGCCGTTTAATCACTTAATAAACACACATAAATTACGTTTGTTTATATTAATTTTAAAATTTTTAAACAAAAAGCATTTTTGCTTAACTAACACTGACCTCTATATCTTACTGACAAATTTTAACGTCGACATTTGATAGGAATGAAGCATGTCTCTTCGTTATTTAAAATTAACTTAAATGTAATCAATAAATTTGATAGTACCTGAAAGAAGTTTTTTTATATTATCCTAACATTACCAATGGGAATTTATTGTAACTAGACAATTGTCTTGTGTTTTGTGTTTTACTTAAACTGTAAAGTTTTTTCTCAAATTTAATAAATATCTAGTCTCATCTACGAAAAACATTATTCAATCTGAAAGAACTTCTGAATATAGAAAAATCCGTTATACTAGAGGTTTCGTTCGTACCTTGCACCTAAAGTTATAAACTTCCAACGAAAGTGAACAACAAAAACATGAACGGATTCGACTACTAAAGCGTATTACGTTTATTTTTAACCGACTTCAAAAAAGGAGGTCACTCAATTCGACCGCATATTTTTTTTATGTGTGTTCTTGGATTTCTTCGTCGTTTATGAACCGATTTTGATGATTCTTTTTTTGTTGGAAAGAAAATATCCTAAGTGTAGTCCCATAAAAATTTTCATAAAAATCGATTAAGCAAAATGTTTTTTAAATCAACATAACGGAAAAAATATGTCACGAAAGTACACTTTTAATGAGGTTTGAAGTCGGTTTTTGTAATTTTTTCACATTTTAATAAACATGGCTCCTTGGTGATACATTTATAATATTAACTTCTAATTTGAATCTTTTTGTGGTATACAGCTCAACGTCTTCCATATAGCATTTCCTGCACGACTTGACCAGTTAATAAAAATTTGAAGTTTCGAAACTTTAAATTTTTGTTCGTGATGATGATCTTGCTTCGCTATCGTTTTATTCTTGCCTTTCCTACACCTTTTAAATCCATTTCCGTCTTTAATTCCTTTCTCTTGCTCTAACCCTTCGTTATTCCATATTCAAATATTTACGCATTTGCAACCTCTAGGGGTTGCATTTTTGGATGTCGACGCGCGCGTGCTACCGCCTAAAATGATAGGAAACCGTTCGCTCACATAAATTATATAAAAGAAATATATTTTTAGGACAAAATCTTGTCAGTTTTTTGCTGTTGCTTGGAAAACTATCAAGAATTCCTTTAAAATCATTCTATTATATCAAATCAATGATTAATATTCAATAAATAGTCAGTTTATAGATGTAATATAATAATATTTGACACCATAATAGAATCATTATAAAACAAATACAAATCAAATGTGGACAAATACAATATAATTAAAGTATGCACAAGTAACTATAACTTTTATTTTTAACAGACTTCAAAAAAGGAGGAGGTATGTTCTACGGGTACGTTTTTTTTATGTCTGTTCATCGATTTCTCCGTCAGTTGTGGAACGATTTTAAAAAATATTTTTTGTTGGAAAGGAGATATCCTAAGAGTGGTCACATAAGATTTTCATAAAAACCAGTTAAGTGGTTTATTCTTCAAATCAAAATAATGGAAAATATATGTCACGAAAATACACTTTTAAGACATTTGAAGACGCTTTTTTTATATCAAAATAATTTTGAATATTATAGATATGTAATTTTTTCAAGATTGCTTTAAATTTATCGCAGCAAAATTTTTATGCTAATTTTGCTTTTTTTTACTTTTACTGCATGTTTTGAAATACACAAAGATTCATATGGAACCATTCTCTTTATCATTAACTTTAAAATCGTTTCTATATAAACGTGATAAGTAAAATAAGTAAAGTGTAGTAATAAAAGTTTAAGCGATCGGACACAAAGGTTTTATATAAAGCGGATGGTATCGTTGAAAGTTAATGTGTAACACTTTCGCAACTTTGTATGAAAATACCGGAGCACTATTAGCGGTGACGTATAATCCAGTGGGTACTCGTAGCAGCTAGATTACTAACTAAAATATAAAGTATTACCCTAGTGTCATTTTATAGGAACAATTATAGTAGGGGAGCCGTTAAATGATAATCATCACCAATCGACGACTTCTGATGCGTGCGACTTGTGTGTTGCTGGTGCATTGCATTACCTCGGAAGGAATAGAATCAAATAGTAATGATATATGAGACCACTTTAAGGATTAGGAAGAATGGGGTAAATAAAAGTAACAGCTAATTCCTAAATATAATCTACTACTGATTTTAGTATTCAGATGATGTGAAATATTTGTGACCAGTTTGGAAGCGTGGCTTAAAGTTACAGATCCATATGTAGCGTCTGGATGCTGCTAAGGGGTGTATATTTTGTTTATAAGCTTTAAAATGGTGTACGTTGTTAACAAGCCTCACTTCCTCAGTCGCCAACCAGCCATCATTTTGAATTCTCACTTGCTTGAAATTTAGCAATTAGTGTTAGATAAATAATTTATTTATTGATTAAAGTGGAGTTTAAGAATGCACCACTTGGACATTGATCTGATATAAAAGGATAATAAACCCATAGTTTTCCTTTATTTGGTATTTTTTGCGAGTTAATAAAGTAGTGCAATCTCTTCTACTTCCGTACGATGTAAACTAACGATGAGACGCCATGGGCATCTTCGGAAGTCAAAGGTAGCCAGATCTAGAGCACGGTGACGCCCATGCAGTGCCCGCGAATTCTAAATAAAAGGCGATTATTTATGCACTACATCAGTCGGCTAGGCGATGGCGCTCTTAATGGGACTCCAAAACTTTTGTTTAACAATTCCATCGTCTCGATCGGTTTGAATTGCGGTGATCTTTAGGTACACGAGCATCGTGGGTGCTGCTTTAAGAGGGTGTTCGTAATTTTGAGTCATACCTCTTGGCATAATTCCATTAAATTATCTCTTTTATCATTGCCTGATCCTGATATGATGTGCGCCTATAAATGGCACAGGGGTGAAAGTTATTTTGGGAATAAAATCGCCCATTTCATTATTTACTTCAGGTTTTAGAAAACTTGTTTGAGCAACCTGTATTAGAACCTCTTATGGAAGAGATTTATAAATATTTATAATAAAAACGCTTATGTACACATATACATATATGTATAAATACAAAATAGTTAATGAAATAGATAACTGAAAAAGTAATTACCAATCTTTTTACCTGAAATCATTAAAATCTACTCTGTTATAATTGCCACGTCGTGTATATGTCTTTCCTTTATCCTTTATGTGTGTTATCCTTTTACTTGTGTTTTAGAAAGATAAGAAAAATTTACGTGTTTCGAGAAAACGCAGTGTATTACATATAAAATCACTTAACTCAATGTAAATTTAAAACTCCAAAAACTTGATTGTTTCTCCTATAACATAACCATTATCACATCTCAAGAAGAACTTACCACTTTAGTTATAGAGATACATTGAACTTCTCCTTTCGTTGTTAATTCTATATCCAAAACTCCATGAATTCGCTGAATAGTGACATTGCGACTCAATTTGTGAGTTTTATGGTTATACGTTTCTATAAAAAACAGCGTTCATATATTTCTTTTTCAAATGAGAGTTTAAAAAATTATTAAATTCAACAGACAACTAGTGTTTAGCACGAACTGATATGATAGAAATAACGTTTGTGTTAAACTTATTTTCTCTTTCATTGTTTAATTTCTTGTTACCCATTGAAATAAAATTTGATCACGAGATAACACAACCTATTGACATCGTTCCCAATACAATTATTTCACGGTAAAACCATCCGTGTGTGTTGCACAAATAAGTTTTGGCTGCGATTCAAATCTGAAATCCGTGACTTGTTTCGCAATGGTACGATAACGAAATAGATACCTTATAAAATGCTCAGTCTTTATCCACTATCACTTTTTTAATTTAAAAGCAGGTGTATCTTTATCGTGTAGTCAAGATATTAAGGTGGTAAATACAGTAAATGGTAATCCCGAACATTTAAATAACTTAATATTTAGTCAATACTAATATAGAAATGCTGAAGAGCTTTTTCCTATCGAATATCATGCTACAACCCTTCAGAAGCCAAGAAGTAATTAATAAAGATACAGCTAGGACATATATAATAAAACAGTAGAAACAATTTATATGTACAATGAAATTATGTATAAAAATAGAGGAAGCGCAATAAGAAAAACACAATGGAACATAAAAAAAATTAAATAATTTTTATATCTGTTTTTGGTCTGTGTAGAAATCACTGAAATAAATTTCAATGCTGTATTTATGGCTGGATACAGTTTAGCTAAAACAGAATAATGGTGTAAGATGCTTTAAAATTAATAAAATAAAATCATGCAAGTGAATTTATATGAACATATAAATAGTATACTTATATGTTGCTAAGTTGCTGAAATGTCTGTAAGGAGACATTGTTTAGAATCAATCGTATCAATAACATTGTTTTAAAATAACGTTAAAAGTAGTTGTATAAACGCATTGCATTCAATTACGATACATATAATTTACTTTTATTTCTCATATAAAATGGAGCCTTGTAAAATACTAAATACGCGAACGATTATCCGGAACAGTGATAAAGGAATACAAATAAAAAAGAAATGCGAGAAAAAGAATGTGTGAAATGCTATGTTATGAATTTTATAGTATGTGCACACACAAAAGCGCTCGCAGCCGTTCCCGCGGGAGTCTATTATTTTAAGCGGATTAGTCACCACCGCTGTGGCGTAGTTCACTTTTAGTGGCCTCGGTATAGAGCTTACACTCGACAATAATCCCTAGGGATGCAACTGGCCTTAATGCAAGCTTAGAGTCGCAAAGATCCAACGAGGTCTATCCTTGTTTAAAACAATAAATTCATTATTTTTTGTAAGGAAGAGCATAATACCAGTATTTTACTTGATTCTTTTTATCAGAAGGTTACCCGATGGCTTCTTTCTCTCTTATTTTCCCATATTTTTTCCATTGTATTCGTAAATATCTTCCCATCACATTGACCAATGACGTTCTTCGAAGTAGGCCACGCAGCAATGGCAAATGTCGCAGCATCCGAAGAGTTGCTGCTCTACGGAAGCTATGTATACCTAAGTATAAATGTAATAATATTACTTAAAGTCGCATTAACTGCTTATTTTCCTGACAACATTTTCTATAAAAACTTTGTCAAGACCATTCCTCTTCTTTCTAATAAAACATACATACAAACGGAAAATTCGTGACCACCTCCAAAGACATTTAATATATGTGTTATATTACATATATCCACTCCGTTATATTTCACTCTTTAACCTCAGGAGACCGCAGCCGTTTGTTCTCGAATTTTCTCACTCGGTGTAACCATTCGATAGCGCCCGCGGGAATCGTGTGTACATTTACATCTATCGATGAACGACGTTTAAACTGCACGTGCACAAAAAATTGTTTCGGCTTATATTGATCCTATTCTAGACGAAACTCAAATATTTTATGTAACAAGCATTCTTTTTTTATTCTTGAATGCACGTATAATCCCGAATTAAGAGTATGGCTATAAGTTACTTTTCTTTCCCTCAACAAACAATATGTTTTGTTCCGGATGTAAAGCACCTTTTCTGCATTCCTGACAACTTGGATGTAAAATTTGGTAGTGATCGACTGACTAGTTAAGGCGTATAATCTTTAAAACCAAAAAAACTTACTTTCGCATTTATAATCAGTAAGAATAATTTAAATAACTAACAATAAACATTGCAGTCTAGCTTAATTTGCATTAGTTTAAAAAAATATATATAGTTTAAAAAATCCTTTGCTTCTTAGTTCAAAGTTATTGTACTCTTAATAAAAGATTACTCTTAATATATACACCCTGAGACGACATAATTAGATCCGTCTTTCATTGTTTTACATTACAAAAACTGGAAATAAAGAAGACTGCAATCCCGCAAATGAAAGATGATACAAAGTGGAAAAAAGAAGAAAATACAAAGTTTTTCACAATTAAAATTTTACGTTAGAATAGAATTTTATTATAGTTTCAAAGTAAATAAAAATAACATTTGACAGTTAATATTAAATTATATAAACCAGCTTCAATGCATTTGTTGCAAACGTTCCTATCAAACGTATTTTAGTCATCTTATCCGATCCGAAGATCCTATGAAAAAGAGAAGTAAGTTATTAAACTGTTTTCTCGAACCGTGGCCTGCCATACATAGCGGTTTTAAAATTTAAGATTTTCCCAATAAAAAAAGCTTAAGAAGTATGCGTGCGCGCAGAAGCGTGTCCAATTAATATAACTTCAAATTAATATCGTCACGATTTCAGTGAAATTCGAGCGTAGTGATACATTACCGCGTAGCCGAAGTTGCTACGTGCCTACGTCCAAATCAAAGCAAACGATAACTAGGCAATGGCTCGTAGCCGGTCGTAGAGATCCGCGTAACACATCGTAGATGCCGACCTCACGAAAGTTGTATCGTCGGTCGTATCGTTAAATATTCACACGAATGAAGCGCACGCTCCAACGTGTTGTGTGGTTGAATTTTAAATATCAATTTCGGTGTCAACTACAGTCGCTTTACAGTTAAAACATTGTTATGAAGTGTATTAAACGTTTAGTTTGACTGTTGAGTTTCATTGTTTTTAATTGAATCTTATTCCTGTATCAAGTTACTTTAGTTTAATTTTTAAAAGATGATTTTAAAGGGATTGCTGTATAACTTTGTAAAGTCTATGACGACGTTATAGATTATTCATGATAGCAATCTACTAAGATTTAATAAATGCATTTGTGAATATTAGGTGATACTGCTCAACTCACTGCTATTGCATACAAAGAAACCCTTAAAGCCTGTACCCTCTAAAAGCTTTTTAGTTTGTTTTAACCAAGCATGTCAACTTTTAGCGCATTGTTTACTAAATTATTATCGACAGAATTAAATGTAACTTAATAAAGATGAAATTATAATTAAAATCGCCGTTCGTTAAATAACACACTATAACTTTCACCACCGTAAACAGTTAAAAGCGAAATAAATGCGATAAAATTAAGAAATCATTATTGAACAAGCGAGCGAAGCGAATCAGGTTTACAATTAGAGTTGGGGCGAAAACACACTTTTGTGTGTTTGTATGTATGTATGTTTGTATGTATGTATTTTTGTATGTACATGTATGTTTGTTCCGCGATACGTCACGCACCAGTGCTCCAAATTTTAATGAAATATGGATTCTTGATTGATTGGATTGGATTAATTATCTAGATAGGTAATTTTAGAATAATATTAAAGTTCAATGGGCATCAAAATCTATTCAGAGATTAACAAGATATTTAAATAAATATGAAAAAAATTCAACAAATAAAATAATCGCGAGATCTAAGTTCACCGCGAACTACTCGTCCCGCTAAAATCAACAATAAACTTTGAGATATTATAGAATATTTTTAATCATTTACATTATGTTTTAAAAAAAATTCTAATTATGTACGTATATATACGGGCAAAAAATAAAAACAAAATCATAAAAAAAATCTAATAGCATGATTTAATTTCCCTAATCGAGTTTGGAAATTGTCAGTCAATGGAAATTTTTGCCATGCTCTGTCGTCATATGCCTGATGTAGCGTCCAAAAGAACCAAGAACAAGAGGTCAATTTTAAATATAAATAAAATCCTTGCAAAAGCTTAGTTGTTTTCGTAACTGCTACTCGATAGGATAAAATCGGTTCCATGCCTTGACCCAGTTCCGCAGAGACATCTGCATTCGATGCTCGGAGAGATCAAGTCTTAAAAGTCGATCTAAGATGCAAAATAACTCGTGTCGCTTTTGCATATGTACATACGGGTTCCTATGTCAGCGGTATAAAGGTTGATCGAAGGCTTTAAAATATCTTTTAAGTGAGTACTTTAAATTTATACATAAAAATTGTAAATGCCAGTTCGTATCATGCATGATAACTAAAAAGTAGTTTTAAGTTTGCGTGTTTATCGGATCGTATCTGTCTGTGGCAACGTATCTCCTAGATTTAATTTTTTTATAATGCCATGATTAATAAAGATCATAACTATCATAAAAAATCTGTTCAATCGTTTGACAGATAAAAGTACTTTTCAAGTTAAGGCCAGTCTTTTACCCTGTTTGATATTTTTTGATCATTATTGGGGAAGTTAATTTTATTGTATTAGATGTTGAAATGATGTTTTCACTGGGCGGGTATTACTTTTTAACTAAAATAATTTAAACACTACAAATATGCTTTTATAATGTTTCCATATTCAATATGTGGCTTATTATTTCTGATATTAATGACCCCCTAAAACCATTTAAACTTTAATTTGAAGTACTAAATCAGTTGCACTCTCACTATACTAATGTCTTACATTTTGACATCCGTCAAACCATACGGGATATACATACATATATATACGAGAAACAAAACTTTCGTTGGTACGTAAAAACAAGTATTATTACTAGCAAGTTTGTCATTATTTTGGACTGCAGCTTCATCAAACCACAAGAGTCGCGTATGAACAACAATCTCTATAATACACCACGAAATTCAACAATCTACTCATTGACTCCATGTTATTTTACCCATAATTATAATAAAACGAAAATATTTATGTATTTATTTCGTTCCCACTCCTAACCAAGCTTTAAGTGCAACGTCAAACGATAAATTAACCCGTCTGCAATGCAGGTAGCACAATAAAACGCTTCCACCTTCCATTCGTAACCCGAATTAATGCATCCGTTGAAGCGATATAGATGCGATCACGAAAACAGAGCCAAGAACATTCAGCGGGAAAGCGGCGGACAACAGTTTCGTATCCATTACACATAATTCAATGTGGTCGTCAGTAACACTGGCCGGGAGCCAGACGCAACAGTTAGTTACGAGCTATGCACCGGCAACATCGCTCCATCATCGAGCACGATCCAAGGGTGCCACTTTACTTGGCTGCGTATTTCAAATAAACTAAATAATCTTATAGAAAAAACTATATAAGTAATCAGCTCAGCAATAACTATCACTAGATTTAACTATGATGAGATTGTAATATTTGGGTCGTCGATCTGAGATGATATCTCATTGTTTTTCCCGTCTCGGTTCCACGTTCCCCAATTGCTTTAAGAATTAAATTAAACTCGAAGATAAGTGACCCATTTTTAAAACGGTTCTATTAAAAGTTGTTTGCAGTCCTTTATACAGAAGAGTAACGATTAAATTTGAGGATGAATTTACATTCTCGATCTAAATTGATTCTAGTAAGCTAATTGGTTACCACACTCACAAGTCTCCATTACTGTTGTGTATATATATACATTTAACACAGAAACGTGTTTTTGAGGAAAGGCGATTTCTTAAGCCTTAATATTTGATAAGGTTTTATTTTCTATAACAGTAGAAATTGTGAAAGTTTTTACAGGCCGTAAACCACCAGGTCTTACATACAGCCGCCCCCCCAGGTACCACCGCCCCAAAGCCTCCATAAAATAAAGTTTTCCGCCGGATCACAACTCTTTCTTATACTATTACTTTCCCTTACAAAAAAAATTAGGATTTAAATATGTTTCTGCCTATCTAATAACTTATTCTATCCTATATCCATAGTTTTTTCGATAATTTTAAAATTCGAAATAAAGATATTGACTATTGCTTCTACAATTTGAAATTCAATACATATTTGAATATTTAATGTATATCCACAAACATAAAAATGAATTTGCAAGGCATAATGGTGTACGTGAAATAAATACTAGGAACAAACATAAATTAATTCTTCTTGTACCTAGACTGAGGAGAATAAGTAAAGCTTTTATGAAACAACGTATACAGATTTACAACAAAACCCCAGAAAACATTCCAAATTATTCAGTTTATAAATAAAAAAAAACGTATAAGGCAGCTTTCTCTATATAAAAATGAAGTACTCTGTCAGCTCGGCGGCTTTGATATCTTTGACAGAAAGGCAAACTTTGAAGAAACAACAGTGAAGTCCGGGGTTGCTGCTCCGGTCCAAGGGGTCCGACATGATCCAAGAGCCTAGAATGGAAGTCGATCAGAATATTTAAAACCCCATTCTATCAATTCATGATACAATTGGGGCTTAAATATCACGCTGCGATCCCTAGTAGCCGAGCACATAATGATAATGCTAGTAAAACAGTTTGTATCTGTATATTGTAATACATTAAGTAATTATTATACTAAGTTTTGTATAGCAGATGCGTACTAAGAATTGATTAAAGAAATTTTATTTCAATAGATTTTACTAAGCCGGATTATGCATATCATGATTATACATATTAATGAAATTAACTTAAGCATAATTTTTCAATTTTGCTAACATCAAAACTTTAATAATAACAATTCCAATAATCAAACATAGTTTTTCAAATTGATTATAATAGTAATGATACCAAAATTTTACTTCAGGCAATCAATTTGTTTTAAAGTAAACTTCGTTTGAAATTACTTTCATATTAAATTGCTTGAGTCAACATATCACATACAGTGTGGAAAAACGTCACGGTATTAAAAAAGTACAAGCATTTCAATAAAAGTCGTTCACTCCACCGTTAAGTACATCCGTTTCAGCTCGACGTTGCAGACCACGCCGACACTTAATTACTATGAAAAGAAAAAAAAGTGCCCCAGAGAGTAAGGCTGTGAATTATTATTTCATTTAGAATTCAGTTTGCACTTTTCATTAATAATAACTTTTCCCTTTTGCACTTTATTTTAATGAAACCATTAGACAAAAGCTCATATTATTCCGTTGCAGTTTCAACCTATTGTTTCGCTTGTTCGGTTACAATGATTTTGACAAAAACGATTTCAATATGTATTTATAACCCATTTAATTAGGACAAAAATAAAATTAAGACAACTTTCAATTATGTTACTAAATTATATAAAAAAATATACATTTTATTACAATTACTTTATACCAATGCTATTTAGGAAAATTCATAAGGTATATGTGCCTAAAAAGGGCCAGTTCAAAATAAGGTCCATCTTATCAAACTTCTCCCACATAATACCACCAAATCAGATATCGCATGGCTCCTCCCCAGTTATTAATCATTAAATTGCACGAACGTTCATTTGTTTCGCACTGGCCATTTTTCAGTGTTTTGGTATAAAACGTCTAGGACGGCCGACGTGACTCAATTTATAAAACGCTGTGAAAATTTTTGCATGCTTTTTTTTTAGTAATAAAACTCGGTCGTTATGTAATAATTCTGCAATAGTAATGTTAAAATACTTTCAGAGCGTGAATTGACGGGGTTAGATTCCGGAGTTATTGCTTTTTTATCTCGAGTTTATTTGGTTTTCTCAGGACATATAAGGACAGGACAGTAATTGTCTAACAAAGTCCAGATTGTTTTCTCCAATTAAGGACCCTATTAGAGGTACAAAGTTTTGAAATAGAAATGATCAGTAACTTAAATGACTTATATAAGTGTAATAAACAGTTGGCCTACCACGGCGAAGGTTGAAGAATGACATAAAAACTGGAATCGTGTGAATTTACGTGAATATTTATTTTATAATCTTTAGGGCAGTCGTCGCTATGTTTGTTATTTTCAAACACTTAATAAGGTCCAGAATATGATTAAATAAATGAAATACCTACTAAAAGGGCCAAGGACTAAGACTGAAAAAATTACTGATAAGGATCATTTTGGGATTTCCCTGAATAAAGTTAATAGAAATCAGCACAAAATTTACAATTTGTTTAACGACACTAATTTATATGTATTTTCGTATCGTTAATCGAAAGCACGAACTTAAAAATAGTTTAATGTTAAAGCTTTCTAAAAATGTAAGTTTTCTTGTATACAATGCCTAAAATATTGCAGTTCAATTATGTACCTTATTTACAGCCTTATAAGGACATCCATAGGCAAAAAGTTTTTTAGCAAAAACTGGCCATTAATGCCTTGTTTTTGTAAAATATTTACTCTTCATATAAAAACAGTTTATTCGACCGTGAGGTCTTACAAGTTAACACACTTCTCAAAATTGATTTATAAGGATTTCCAAAAAACTATGCTCTTATTAGATGCAATTACCTTATACTCAACCTCTATCATCGGTTCACAAATGAGGATACGTTGGCTTCAAGATATGCATATTCAAGGGCCAATCTTCTGGATAATTGGTATGTAATTCTACTTTGGATGATAAGAAACACACTGCCAAACATCTCGCGGTATGAGGGATCTAAGTATAAGGGAAATTCACTTCGTCTAAGATCTTTACCTTATAAGCCATTTATATATTACGAATTAACTATATTGTGCCGTGAACGGATGCTTATGTGCTTGCACCAATTTTAACGCGTTATTTAAGCTCATTAGACCTTTTCCAAAAATATTCGAGGACAGAAGCATCGGATTCCTAAATTAATGCAAATACCCAAGCTCTAAGTTATTCCCATGACCTTCTTGGTTCTAAGATTATAGGGCCCATTATTAACAACCAGCCCACAAAGCCACAGGAACTTTAACAATTGGATTTTTATTGGATTGCCTATTTTTCGTCGATCAATGCTGTAGCATTATGATAATTGTTGACGATACTACTACCCTCATAATGGCCATGCATCTCACAGATAGGCATAATATCCTCTACACTTAACATGCTACACTTCAGCAATTTTCACTAGGAGCGACTAGTTATAATTATAATTGATATAGTAAATATAATATATTACAATAGTAATTGATGACCGTTTGGCGCAACGGCTAAGACATTACCTGCGGCTTAATATTTGTATGGCCTACAAATAGTTATTTCGGATCTGGGTGTTTGTGTCTGTGTAATTTGTTTGTAAAACGCCCTTGTCACACAAGCCTAGAGCTTAAAATAAGGGCAGCGTTTTTTTAAAAAGTCAAAATAATCCATTAAAACCTAATAAGAAGATACAAACTCATGCGTTCACTCATTTGCCCCTTCTTTCAGCTTGATTGTTGCTACAGCTATGATGGAAATTGTTACCGCTGAAATATGGACGTTCTATTCAGCGGCAATATAGTGAAGAAAGCTTAGCTTTAGATTTAGAAAGATCCGGAAAGCTTTGGGTCCATTATCGATTTACAGTTCAAAATCAACGATCCGCTTCATGGGTTACAACTTTATAAAGCATAGTTTCGGCTGCACGTAAAATATTGTTCTCGTTTTGAATACCAGCTACGATATTCATTTAACCGTATCTCAAAACAGTTTTCAATTGCCTTGAATATTTAAAAATGGGAGATGTACAGTACGTCTCTTATAGCATCTACCATAGGGAGTATGCAGAGAAGTTGTTAGGATTAATATTTCCTTCTGATTTTGTACAGTAATGACCGGTTGGCGCAGCCGCTAAGTAGTCCGCCGGAGCCAGCATCGCAGATCGTGGGTTCAATTCCCACCCGGAACAAATATTAGTATAAACTACAGATTATTGTTTCGGATCTGGACATCCTTTTTTGTTTGAATTTGGGTGGAAACTGAAATTACTGCTGGTGACAACCGATTTAGTGTAGGTAATGTTGATGAAAGCACACTCAGACAAAAGAGCCATTGCAAGACATCTAGGTTAGAGCAATGGTGGTTTATTGATGGTGCTTATTAAAAGACCCTATATAGTAGACTTATATTATAATGACGTTTCACAACCATATTACACACTGTTTAAAATCCATTCTATATGTTATACGAGATTATAAACTATCGGTACGCTTAACGCTATAAAGCGGGTATTTGTTTTTTAGACGTAAAATAAAAATACAAAAATGTAAGTATTTTTTTTGTATGTTATATGTATATTTATGTTGTACGCTAACGATTTATTTATTTAACGAGGAATATAACAATAAAATAATAAGGTATATATAGTACCTCAAAATGTATAAAGTCTATTGTTTTTAACAAAAATGCAGTTCGGTTGTACCTTAGCCAGTGGACTAGGTACAACGTGTATATAGCACTTTGGTCAAGGGAATATATTTCTATTTCTTTAATTTTTACATAATAGATTTCTTATTAAATTCCCTTAATATTTAAAAAAATGTCAAAAAGTAGATTTCCTATGTAAAAAATAATAATTTTATATTCATTGTCTTAACTACGTACTTTTCAAGTGTTTTAGGTATATTTTAGTACTGGCCGAAAATTGTAAAAGATTACCAAGAGGAGGTTCTATTACCTTAAAGTTCGGATTAGCTTTTCGCCACACCTCTGATATCTTGAGAATATTTAATTATATAAAAACAAGATTTCTATCCAATCCAACTTATAGTACAATAACAACTTTTTTAGATACCCCAGCTTCTCAAAAAAAAATTTAATAAGATGAAAAATCTAATTTTGGGTAATTTACGTAATTCCCATTCTGCCAGTCTTTCACAGAGGCTATAAATTAGTTTTCTAGCTTGGTTAGCTGGATAAATTGGATGCTGGATTCTCATAAAATGTACTTCTAAAAAAGGAACATAATTAGGTGAGCGGATATAATTTTAGAGTATATGCGTTAGTTAAACATCCAGTTACTAGTTGTCTTCACACTTCGACATAAGCCAACAATATTAATTCACGTGTAATATATTTAAAGTTCGTACTAGCATAATGTATAATCCTTGACGATATAGCCGATAAATTGTTTCCTCATCCATAAGAAAAATATTTTTATTAGCCGATATACATATATATTGATTTTTGATATTATTGATATATTGTTGAGAAAACTTGTTAAGAAAACTTGAAGCTTCTCACAGACCCAGTGCTACTTGAGCATTTGACGGTATATAACTTGTTAAGAAAACTTGGCATTATTTACAGCTTTACCTTCCGGACTACTTATTACAGAATTCCGGTGTAAAGTTAAAGTAATGATATTATGTTTTACTTAAGTTTGTCTTAACACTTGCTCGTTATAAAATTTTAAGCAATCCATAAAGCCCGAGTCAAATTTCTTTAAAGTTCAGTTTATTGTTTGACGAAAGGCCGTTTCAATGGCAGATTTTACAATTTCAAAAACATTAAGTAAAACTTTTATTAAGGCTGTACTTAAACAATAAGGTCTGGAGAAAGAAAGTGAAGGTAGGTTGAAGATAGAATATTCTAGGCCAGCACTGCGTTTAATAAATTGATAAATTTAAAAAGTATTTTTATAGACATGCTTTTATTGCTGCTCAATTTTTTTCGTATATTTCTCGGCAAAACCTTTCATTATACCCATATCATGGAGTATACAAAAATACCTAGTCCATCTTCTTGGAGCGTCCACCACATTAGATTTAGAATGACGTCACTCAGCTTACCATATATTTATTGTCATACAAACTTAAAGCGTATACAAATTTCATCTCAATTAGTTGCGGATAACTTAGCTTTAAAATTCAGTTGCAAGATTTGATCAAAACATACAAACATTGCGAGGCAAATAAAAGCTTGTTAAAGCGTTTTGCTTGCGAGGTTTATGCTTACCTAAACCTCTACTATACCTACCTTGTAAGTAGACTAACCGCACTGATTCCATGCGAAGCACAGTGTTGTCCCCAGATAGGTCATATTTCAATCAGTAAAATAATATTATATTATGTTTAATTGACGTACCGAAGAAGAAAAGAGAATCAACAAATGCAATCAACGAAGGACATACTACGTAAAAAATTAGATTTTTTTTATTTTGTCTTCTCCTTTAAACATAACTTAAAATGACTAGGTACATTAATATAAAAACGTTATCACTACAAATAAATTAACGCCAGTTTCGAACATCTAGTTTTTTATTCAAATTTACCTTAAATAATAACTTGTCATTGCATCAAGATTCTAAATCAGAGGTACGTGGATTAGGATTTGTTTAGATTTTGACAAATAATAACAAATTATAGTGAATAATTGCTGTTAAATAAAAGACTTAACAAATAAATTAAATTGGTTTAAAATACCTTGAGGAATATACATTAAATATTCGTTACCTACCATATAATTTCGGACGTACATGTTAGACATAGGACTTATGATTTTAATTTCAAATTAGTGGTACAATCTTTGATAACTGAACACGTATCTTTTGAATTACATATATGATTCACATTTGACGCATTGCTTAGGCTTTTTATGCCAACTATTTATTGTATATGTCTCTATTAATTGTTGCTCTAAAATAACACTATTGATGATGAAATGATTATAATAAACGTTTGAATTTCAATACGAAGTGCATACGGTAAGAGAACTAGCCTGCATAAGCGATTGTCAGAATTTCTGAGTTTTATTAGTAAATATAGTTAGGTCTTCCTACCGTACCCTAGGATATGGTATAAACTAAAATGTTGAAATGAAAGTGAAATGCCCTCCGAGTCATGCACCGTGATTCGGTTAATTTTTTTTTAAATTTCAGTACTTTACAATAATTATATCGTATTTAACACTAAACACAAAACTAAAAAGCAATTTAACTAGTTTCATTTATCAATTTTTTCCATTCATTTATGTTTAAATTTTTTATTGAAAAAAGTTGTTGGAATGAGTAAAAAGTACAAGAAAAATTTTATGACTGTCTAGTTCTTCCTTTTTAAAGCTCTCTAAATATTTACTTATATACTTCTGTAAGTAAGACAATTCTTCACATACATAACGTATAGCGCTACAGTGGCGCCAACCTAATTAAATGCCTTATTACGGACATGTTTAAATATACAGAAACGATCGTCCTTACCTTTACACCACATATAACGAAGATTTTTACGAGAAACATTTTTCGATTTGTTAAATTTGTACCAACCATTTCCATTTCAGTCAGAGTAGCAAATAGTATTATTAGTAAAATTAACATAAAAACTTGCATTATAAAACTGAAAACAAAACAGACGATATTTTAGTTCAGACAAAATTAGCCATAAGAATGTATTTAAAAAATAATTTTTAAAATCATAACTTCATATAATGCTTCTACATGTCTATTATTATACTAATATACAATGACTGTTCTACAAAAATTTATTCACAACCCAAATTTTACATTCATTTAGCACAAAAAATATGCATCAAATGTGAATGATAATATATTGGAGAGGCGATAAATTAGTAAGTGATTGTGGTTACACGCGTAAAATCGATTTAAAATAAATCTACATCATAGATATATAGAATGGAGTCGTGTATCGTGACTAACAAAATGACAAGCAAAAACTAGTATAGTATTCGCCAATTTTAATGGCCGGTCTTATTTACAATAATGGAAATGAACGGAAATTGGAGAAGCGCAGCCTTTATTTTTACACCTGGATTCGAGTCACTTCTATTTTGGTATTTTATTTATATAATACGAAATCATAAACCTATAATGAGAGAGTTCGGACTTTGGTAAGTTCACACCGGCCATAAAATTTGGCAAGATCTATATACAACGCAAAGTATAGTGTATAGCCCCGCGTGGTGTTTAAATTAAGCGATTTTAATTTCATCGCATTATGAGATTGTTATAATTGTCTACACTGTGCTTAAAACAAAATAATACTTTTTACTATTTTTATAGCAATATAAATAATAATTGTTGACACTGTAAAGAATTGAAGATCTACTGAAAATGAATGTAAAATCTGTACCAGTAATATTTAACAATATGAAACGATGATATATATTGATAAAAAAACAATGAAATGAATCTGCTAAAACATTGGTATTACATTAATTTAATTCCTATCACAAAAGATTTCTTCTGTATTTTCACCTACTAAAAACATAATTTGTAATAATTTCTACATTATGCTTTAAGTAATTTCTTCCTACAGGACAGCTGCAATTAATATTAAAAAAACCACGTTGCATGTGTAAAGTAAAAGCGCATGTAGGACAAAATTTAATGGCCAAAAAAAGCACCTCAACTTAAAAGAAACCGTGAGCAAATCTCTACATATCTGCAATTAAAATGCCACTGTAAACCAAAATGTAGCAAGAAGCGGCAAAAGAATACTGAGTAACAATTTCATATCTATCCATTCTTTATATCTACAACAGTGACCAAATCAAAACGGATTATGCACATTTTAGACAAAATTATGTGAAATCAACTAGTGTTAAATTAATAATCCAGCGCCCACTCGTTTTCCTGCAAAAACGCGTCGACAACCTCCTTCATAGTGAAGTTGGGTATAAGCTGATCCGCTGTTAACTTCACCCGCGTCACCGGATCGAAGTGACCGACACGCTGAAATAAAAATTATTTTAATTATAAAATTATATAAACCTGGCGCTCCTGTTGTCCCACTTAACATTGTCAACCGATGGCAGCGCCACCTACCGGCTCCAAGCTTTAAACTATCCGGAGCTCACAAATACCAGAGACCAGTAATATAAAAAGTCAGACAGCCATATGCAAATAACCGTAACTCGAAAATTAGTTACTTAACATCGTGGATGTGGATGCATCTTTTGATCGTGGATCAAAAGCCACTTGGTGTTCTGATTTAATCAGATTTTGTCTTGTACTTCGTGGTTACCAGTGCGATGTTGCCGCTCTTCAGTTTGGATAACATTGTCTAAATATTTTATTTTATTAAGCATTATGAAACCCTCACTTACACTGGACTTACAGCCATTAGAATTATATTTACTGCAATCCAAATCAAGATCAGTACTGACTTAAGTATGTTAGATTCTCAGATAAATTTTATTTTCCTTAAAAAAATAAATATACCTGTTACTTAATTTCATTGAAAGAAAGCGAATTTCCTTTTACTGCATCAATTTTTGTCGCTAGGTGGCGCTTTCATAATATTATCACATCACACCACTCATGGAAGTGTTAAAATTATGAGAATAAAATAAAATAATTAAATTTAAGTTTATGAACAGTATTAAATACAAGATTATTTTGAAACAAAATTACAAAAACCGACTTCAAATGTCTTAGAAATGTACTTTCGTGACATATTTTTTCCGTTATTTTGATTTTAAAAACAAACTACTTAACCGATTTTCATTTATGGAACCACACTTGAGTTACCTTCTTTCCAACAAAAAAGAATTATCAAAATCGGTTCATAAACGACGAAGAAATCCCCGAACACACATAAAAAATATATATACGGTCGAATTGAGAAAACTCCTTTTTTGAAGTCGGTTAATTAAAAAAAAACCTATACAATTTTAAGATATTTTTACCCAAAAAATAATTATTTTATTTTATTTTAACGGCTGACATGAAAGTTTGATGCCTGATAAACGAAGGTAATGCCATCTATAAATTGCCTGATCTAGCAAGGCACGATCATTTGGATACGATCTGTCAATCTATTTATATTACCGGTCTCTGGAAATACACACAATATTTCATAAAAATCAACTCTGTCGTTTGACACAAATGTACAGTAGAATTATATATGTACTTATATAAAGATAAACATAATAAAGTTGAAGAGTTCGTTTGTTTGTTTAAACGCTATCTCCGGAAGTACAGATCACAAGAGAAAAAAATCTTTTTGTAAATGATAGACAGATTATGTTGTGTTCGCTTATAAACAGATTAAATATTTTTTTGAAATAATAGAGTGTTTTAATAAAAATCCAAATAATAACAGTTGGCATTACTAGAAAATAACATAGATTGAAAAACTTGGCATGATACTATCAACTCCAATAGAATACAGTTTGTTGGTTGTAGCAAAAAGTTTTTGTTTAATGTCACAGGTTTTAAATACAGCATATTTACACTTGCTGCGATATTTGCTGCGAGTGATGTACATAATTAATTTTGTCAAATATACACAGAAGTAAATGGATTCACATTCAAAAAAATAATTTGCATATTGCAACAAAACTTTATAAATATTACATTAAAGTAAAAAAAAATTTAGAACAACACAGGAAATTACGATCAACATTTATTATCAATTATTATTTTTCTTCAGTTTAAATTTCGATTAAAATGCGCTAGCGAAGTGTAGTGAACATCCATCAAACATTATATTTTTATCATTTGGT
>DWHK01000035.1:0-20812 GCA_018247855.1 Graphium androcles | reverse complement strand
GAACAATGTATTAAGATGAAATGGAGCAAAGTGATGTAAAAAGAATCGTACATACCTAGCTATCGTTAAACGGAAAACGAAAAGTTAAATCGAACGTGAAGTGAAAATATAACGAAAGATCAATTGGATAATGACTGACAGCGAAACGCTCGGCTCCAATTACTATCTGCAATGAAAAACAAAAATCAGCCAATTACGTATCGGATTCGCACATGAAGGGTTCCGTATGATTGTATAATAAAATATTTTGTAAGTATTTCAAGTTTCTACCCGTTGACGTTATCAATATCGAGCAAAAATCATGTTTGTTGTATGAGGGCCCCCTTAAATATTTATTTTATTCTATTTTTCAGTATTTGTTATTATAGCGGCAACAGAAATACATCATCTGTGAAAAATTCAACTAGCTATCAGCGGACAGCGGAGTCTTAGTAATAGGGTCCCGTTTTACCCGACGGGTACGGAGCCCTTAAACGACAAAAAATAAAAGAACCACTCCTATATACCTTTTAATATCTCTGAATTGAACAGGATTATTCGTTTCTATGATTGATTTTTTATTTATTTCTAGCATCGCAAAGCGGAAGGACGATGCTTTTAATTGTAATACTAAATATACTAAAAGTTATTATAGCAAGAAGTGTTTTATAATTCGAAATATGCGATAACAGCAAGTTAATCATATAACCAAGTAAATAGGCGAAAGAGTAGAGCAAAAAAATTGTAATATAAAAGTGCATAAAAAATTATGTACCATTGCTTTATTGCCAGTTATTGGGATATTTATTAATTGACACATTATTATTAAACTAGCGTGAAAACTTTGAAAAAAAATTATAAATATTGGCCGTTTGCTCGATTTGCGGATTTTAGTTTTACTTGAAAATAACATTGAACAAAGGTAGACATGTTACAGTGTAATATTTACATTAATAATATATATTAATGATGTTTATCTCAACTAAAACCAAATGTCAGATCATATCGCAAAGGTCCAAATCGGCGATGAGTACGTCATCAATGGAATAAGCAATGAACTTGGACGCTGTTATCGCGAAGATCGTATCGCTTTAAGACATGTATGAATTTACATTGAATGGCATCATATTTGACAATGATACAAAAGGAACGAATAAACACAGATAAAATATTTCATTTGACGCTTATATTTGTTAACAGGGCATAGGTATAGGGATTGTTACACTCTCCAGAGTGCAAAAATCTGATTAAAAACAATTTGTATATTTCATAAAACGTTATATCTTGTACACGTTTTATAACTTGAATGAGATTTATGCGAAACGGCTTGAAAATAGTTTCATATCAGAGCAACATAAAAGTAAGCCTAAAGTTTAAATGTCAGTTTGGGATCTGAGATATAAGCGTTTTCTGAATTGTTTCCTGAATGTTCAATATGGTAATGATAGTTCCATAGACAAAAATTCCATTCGTGAACCAGAAATTTGTTCGCGGGCACCATTTCGGCCGATATCTCTGAATTAAGAGGGCCTAATTCAAATTTCGCAGCCGGCATTGTTTACCTATCGCAAAAGAAACACACAAAATAAGGGAAGAGCAAATATTTGCCGAAGAAACAATATTATTTTCGTACGGCGCTCGAGTACGTACCCGCGCAATTTGTAGTCGATATGGGTGCGTTGGCCACAGACTATCTACGGCTTTGCAGAAAGACAGCCGAAGAGCCAGATCACAATTCACTTAGTGTCTGCCGGAAAAAATAGGATATGAGATTAGGAGGTGACGCTTTGTATTACAATCTCTTGAAATAAATGTTTGTTAAATACAAAAATATTGACAATTTTTTTTTATTTTTTTAAATTTTGTTTTTATGATGTTAATGTGGTAAAGATATGGCGTTAGTGTGAAATATGGGATAATAGACAATGCACGAGTAAATGTTTCGGATTGTGTCGTTCATAGCCATTACAGAAAAAAGTAATAAATAGCAATATTTGACCGTACGTTATATCGATACTATAAAATTCCTGGCCGAAATTATTAAAAAGTACCACAATGTAACTAATTACTTCTTTACGAAAATTTCATTCGACTTCATAATAAAATTAAGTGTTAAATTGTCACGAGTGTTTAATAAATCTGTTATATAAGGCACATTTCATAAAGGAATATTATAATAAAAATGCAAGAATTTTAAACACCAGTTTAACTACAAGCTCGACATCGTGGAGTAACTTTTTCAAGTAATATATACATTTTTACGACAAAATTCCCCAAGTTTTTCTAGGAGTAACTTAAAATTTTTACTAAACGAATACTTAGTGTTTAGTGTTATTGCAATATTAAGGAAAAAATGAATAATAATAAAGTCTAGCTTTAAAATTATTTCTTGATATCTATCAAATATATTGTCAATTAGTGGAATTTGTTTTATTTTTATCTTCTGTTACTTAGTTGATATGCGTAAAAACTGCCAAAAAAGAGCAAAAAAGATACAATAATTTGTGTAATAATGTAATAAATAACAACTGATATTACTGATGGCTAGAAGACATAAAAGATTGGTAATAAAACCTAAAAGAACTAAGCATTGTCACATCTCATTAAATAAGTCGATTTTGTTTAATATAAAATAAATAGTTTTTTGTATGTATTATAATATGTAATAACAAGCATATAATGTTATAAGACTTGTTTATTTTGTTATTGTTTACTTGTGTGTTTTTAGTTTACCAATGTTAATGCCTCTGTACATAATAATTAATAAAGAAAATAATATAAAATAGAAAATACTTATAGCTTTTTTAATATCTGGTACAATTCTGCTAAGTCATTACGATCATAGATTTTTACATCTTCGCAGATTTTCCGATTTACCTCATTAGAGCTGATATGAATGAAGCCATTTTCAGCCTTTTAACTGAAAAAATAAAAAATTCTAGAGTAGTGCCTTTTATCATGCTACTCTATGCTGCACCTCACGCAGTCCGGTCACGTAGGCCTGCCGACCACCGTAAGCTCGGTTAGAGCGATGCATAAAAACTAAGCTTTGCTTTGAACTTTGAAATTCAAATGTGAAATATCGATACGCCTACGAGCCAATATGTCGGTGGACCATACTCGTCGCCAAATATAGTTAGGATAACGTCTATTTCAGTTACAGGTACGAAAAATGGTAAATAAAACTTTCTTACGCTCGGAAACCGACTAATTCTCTCGTCGTCTCTTCACAGTACACGGTTTGTGTGTTGCTAATGTCTGTTTACTTTTTCTATACTTTTAAATGGAACATACTTTAATAGTATTCAACGTTTGTATTGCTAATTGATGGAAAGGTCAAAGACTAGCTTGAAACAATTCATTTCCTTCTGCGGCGATTATCTCGGTCTTGTTAGATAACTGTATGACGAGGCGATAGTGTTTACTTCGTACCTGTAGACTTAACCTCGGTAAATTGCTTATCATAGCTTTTATAGTGTAAATAAACATTAAAATACAGATTGGGTAGGTTATTGGTACCGTGTCAGTATTATTTTCAGTTTAATAGATATGCTTAAGTTTGTTATAGAATTAGTTTCATCTTTTTAGGGTTCCGTACTTCACGTCTCGGAACCCTTATAGTTTCGTCATGTCCATCCGTCCATCCGTCCGTCTGTCCGTTGTTACCTTTCAAACTATTAGTGCTAGAAAGATGAAACTTTGCATGGATATGTGTATTTACTACGTCGACAAAATGCTAATATAAAATCCCGAAAAATATTTTTTTTGGGGTACCTCCCCTACACGTAAAGTGAGGATGTTTTTTTTCTCGCGTATACCTCATAGTATGGGATATCATTAGATAGGTCTTTTAAAAACTAAGAGTTTGCTAAAACGATCTTTTGATTTAGGTATACGTTTGCGAGATATTCAACTTTAAAGCGCATTTTTTTGTCAAAATACCTCTAACAGCTAAACGGCTCGCTCGAATAATCTGAAAAAAATCATGATGAGGTAGTCCATGAGATGAAATTTAAAGGAAAACTATAACGGTTTAGATAACTTTGTTAGTTCAGAGATTTTTGTGTGGTGGTACGGAACCTCAGTGCACAAGTACGACTCGCACTTGCCTGATTTTGATTACTTCATTCAATTATCTACATATGTATTGATATGTACATTCCAATTCATAGTAGAGGAAAGAAACATAGGTTTAGGCAGTTTATTGTGTACTCATATTTACTGTTAGTTATTTGTAAATTAAGTGTTAATTAAAATATAAAAGACATCAGAAATAATATATTCATCTATTTAGCAACTTACCTATATTGATAATAAATCAATTTTTGTATTAAAATTTAATTTACAATATTGCGTTAAAAATTATTGAAGGCAACAAAAAAATATTATTTTTCATAGCTACTTATTTCTCTAGACAACAGACTACTTCATTAATGGTATCCCTAGACACCCTTTGCTTACGGGGTTACTAATATGAAATAATATTAGGGCTTATTACCATCATGAAGGTTTATTCCAAATAATGTCGAAGAATGAAGTTTCAATGATTATCTCATACTTGAAACTTACAAATTTAAGTATTCTATAAACGACTCTATCCTAACTAACAAACTACCTAACAAACTTATATATGCTTCTATATTTAAATTACTCTCTATAAATTAAAGTAAATCTTCGTTAATTTATATGATATAAGATTACATTTATATGATATATGTAATCTACACAATTGTTATCATCCTCTGAGTAATAACAAAATCTCCTGACATATAGGATTCTCCTAGTTTCAGGTATCTTAGATTTGTGCTGAAATTTGCGTTTAATAAAGATTTGTTAATAAGTAGTTGTTGCCTGCGGTTGTACCGGTATGATATTGTTTTAACTTTTTTACCCGAAACCCTAAACATTTTTCAAAAATAAAAGTAATCAAAGTTACTACTTATTTAGAAGTTAGCCGATTCAAATAGACATACAGACAGACAAAAATAAAAAAAAAATGGTTCTTTGCTAATGTGCATCGCATCAGTTTCATATGCATTTTGTAAAAAGCTCTTATTTTGACATTACAAACAGATACTTTAATTTTATTTATACCTATAAATAATCGTGTTAAAAAGAACTATAAGCATAGAAAAAAAAATACTTTTTAAAGGTATATGTTATATTTACTATACTATATATATTATATGTAATATCGTAAATGCTCATGAACAAGCGTCTACCGCGCCCCAACTGGCAGCTGGCCCCAGAACTGGCCGTAAATATGACGTCGCTGTCCTTAATAAAAATCTCCATTCAAATTATGCCCGGCGGGCTGCCAAGGCGTGGCAGATCCGTTTCAATGCCGGGATATAGGGACCGTTTTGGAGCAGGTCGCGATCTGTGACATATGTATATTGTCGACATCTGAACACGTGGACGGCGAAACGACTCGTAAATTAGCCGGTGGTGTGATCCCCGACCATAATGAATGTGAGGTACATTATCATCAGACGCCAGCGAATGCCCCAGGTTATTTTGTACAAATAGTTTAATTTTAAGGTCACAAATTCTGTTCTGAAATTGTTATACGTCAATGAAATGCGGTATGATGATCGATATAAGCCTAGATTTATCTAACGTCGCGTATGATTATTATATATTTTTTGGAATTTTTGCTATTGTACTTGATCCCCTCGTTTAAATACTTTGAATACTATTATCTTTATATTACGATAATTGTTTGCTTAAATTTTGTAAAATTTGATGAAAGTGACATTCTCTTATATTTACATAGCTTATATCTCGCAGTGAAAAAAGGTAAGATATTTATTCAAATGTGTACACTAATAAAATTTATTCGTTTTGAAAAATAGTGAGATATGTAATATAAAGCGTTTTCAACATTAACGTTGTTTAATGAAGTGCAATATAAAATCAATCTCAACAGAACTAAAAAAAGACGAATCAAATCCGTGCAAATATTTCGGTGTGTGATAACATCTTAACTTAAAAGATCGCACATAAATCTTACTCGCATATGATTGACTTTAATGGCTAAATAATATAAGACTGTGTTCTTAATGATGCGTTCGATAATACAGGTCGCGAGTGGTTTGCTAATAGCCGATGCAGGTGAATACGTAATGTAGTATTTACTTGCGATTTTCGTTACGAGCCAATATACTATACGAGACAAGGTCGCCTCGCAATAGTTTGCCCGAATAAGAGTGAAATGTTTATTAATTGTTATGTAGGTGAGACATGTCAGGTCGGTGTACCCCAAGGCGCTGTTTTTGGTACCACACTTCAATGTCGTTACAAATTGGGTCGGATGAAACGGTGCTAAGGTGAGATGAATTTTAGACGGAATTGGATGTGTAGATATTAATAATGTACTCCGGGCCGATTTCGGCTATAGCACCTAATCACCAAGAGATCAACCTACTGCTCGAGATATTTTGGTACGTTAGTGTATGCGTAAACACGAGTGCATTCACTTTTCCTTTACTCTTATACACCGATGGAATGAATATACGCTACAATCTGAGGGAGATCAGGCACAATGTTACCAGTTACAAACTAAAGGCCGTGGTTTCAGAACCTAGAGGGTTAGGCCATTTTTGAATTCCTTAAGTACGATGGGTATGTTAATAGTTGGTTGTGGTTAATTTCCGATATCAACTAGCACAGTTTGGAGTAATCGGTACTGTGAGATAAGTTAAATGTTATCTACATTGCGCATGGTCTCTACCAGTTTGTGTCGTGTATCTGTTCAAACGGGATAGTGGAATAAATGATGGATAGGTGCACAGTATTTGTGTTCTATAATATCTACCACGCAATTGTTTAACCTCTTCACTTTAGTTGCTATACCCAAATTCGATTAAAAAGGCGTTATAATGTAATGTCATGTACCTGTAACAAATTAAGCGGGTCTAATATCCATTTAGGAACCTTCGGGCATCCCGTACGGTATTCTGGATGTTCTTAACGCTGCGTTCCTCGAAACATCCCCGGCGGCATCGTAAATTCTCATTATTATAGTAAAAAAGAGCAAGAGCGCTTGTTCGGGCGCGCGGCCCTTGTAAATATATCATTGTAATGCCTAATTGAGATTAAAAGGCTTGCCTGGCAAAAGGTGAATAAAGTTTTTTTGTACGCCCAGAGCAATAACCTTACGTAGTTCTTGTTGCTATTTGTTTTTCGCCTCGCTAAGCACTATTTATTGCTTGCCTGCTCTTTATGGCGCTTTAGGGTTTCTTGTAATTTTTTTGGGATTCTTAGTTGCATTGTGTTTGTAATGTATTACATTAAAATAGTGAAAGGAAATAATTCTTAAATTTAACAATAAAAATTTTGGTTAACGTTTGTGTATGTAGTCGAATAAAAAGAAGAATCATCGGATCAGGGTACATGAGACGGGGTCAATATTATTATGCTAAACAGTTAAAGTAATAGTTAAACTTAACTAAGGTGAAAATCATGCCCGAATATAACTAGGGCAAGCAAAGTAGCAAGAGATCGCTAGTATTTTATTTTTATTGGAACAAAGTTCCTTATGGGGCGTGCGGAGGGGTACCCTAGCTGGCAAAAAACGTCCGTAACGTTAAAAAAGCCTAAGATTATTGTGTGTTTGTTGGTTTGGATTAAGTAGGTTGCTAAACTACTGGACTATTTGAAAAATGTCTTCACCGTTGGGAAGCACCAGGTGACATAGGCTATATTATATTTGCAAAAAATTAGGGGTCCTTACTAAAACTCCTATAATATAATAACCGAAAATTTGTACCTTTGTATTAATCCTTATTAAAATAAATTAGTCGATATTCAAGGCTGCTTTAATACTTTTATATATTTAAATTGGCTTTCAGACACTACTGTATTACAGCGTGATGCTTCGAATACGGAAAATTGAAAAGGAACACACGATTTTTTGCAAAAAAAACCGAAAATCCTTAAAAAATTAACAATAATATGCTGTCATAATTAAAGCATTCGTTTCATGTGGAACACGGTCTGGTTTTATTTTATTATCAAGTTACTATATTGTTTTTAATACAGAACTATATATTTTCTAGGCCTTATTGATTTGGAGTGACGTCACATATCCTAAAACTAACATTCAATCATGATTCATCTATTAATAAGTCATTTATCAGGCCGAGAAAATAAGTCCATCCATCTTTAAGTCACCATCTTGCACACATGTACTAAATTTTAATTCAATTGGTCCGCTATTTTCTGTGACAAAAAACAGACAGACACGCGTATATATAAGTGTACCGTTTTTACCTTTTGAGATACAGAACCCTCAAAACGGAGAAGGCAACTAAAACAATGTATAGTTTAACGACTACTTTAAAGAAACAGCGTACAGACAGCATTTATAATCGATTTAACTACGTAAATACTGTACCGGCGTAAATAAATAATTATGAAAAAAGTTGTTACCCAGTTATTATGAAAAACAATAAAATATCTTTAAGCAAAATAAATGTTCAAAATGAAATTATGTTTTGCGAAACAATACAGAACGTTATAATGCCATACTAGTTTGTAGGTAATTACGGAGTCATTCAATCACTCAACTCCGTATATAAATTATTCAGGGAGGCTTTCGCATGGCAACTGAAATGAACTCGAGCGAAACACGGGTTTCTTTGCCCCTAGTCGGTCGGCAACCACCTGATACACGATCATCCACCCGTACACCTTTAAAATAAAGTTCAAAATAGGACAGCCGGTGTGTTCTGCACGAGCGGCCTATTTTCATGGATAATTGCAATGGACAGGGCGGCAAGTGTGCAGTTTCCCGCGCCGACGGCAGTTCTACAGAAAGACGTATATTTTAAAGGCGGCTCGCCTCTACCGCAGTGGATTCCACCTTAAATTTTTAAACGGTCCCTGACTTCGCCTGCTAGTGGAATCGATGACGCGATTTAGTCTGATCAATACCGAGATTTAGTCTACGGAAATGACAAAATGCAATCTAATGGATATAAATCTTAAGCAATTGCTATTAATTAATATATAACAACCACATAACCAGTTTATCAGTATAATATATAACGGATTTTGAAATAGTAATCAGAGCACACTTAATTGACTTCGCCTTTAAAAAGGAAAAATATATATGTCGAGAAACTCGATTTACAGTCTGTCTGTTGTCTGACAATCCATTACCATTATTAAAACCATGTCTTTAAAAATATAGGTGAGAAACTAAAAACTAACGACGTAAGGAGACGAAATGTACCCCGCATTTGCAAAACTGTAGAAGATATTTTTTTACATTCAACGAGCATTTGTATCGTAATTCAACGTGTAAATAAAGTGTTTCAAAATAAAATTGATTCAACTTTCATAAAATGGAGCCATGGATACAAGTGGACAGCTATCGACCAGAGAAAAGTTGGTTTAAAATAAGTTAATACTATTACAAATATGAACTCATAGGAATGGTTTTGTCATTAATCGTAACAATTTCATAAAAGTGAAGGCAACTAGATTTTGTCCACGGCTTTGCTCGCATTTATGTAGAAATATAATAACAAGGTACTGAGTTGATATGGAGGAATGTAGTAATTTCAAGATGTGCCTAAGATAATTCGGGATGAGATATTTTCTGGGAGATTATAAGTTACTTTTCTTTTCTAATGTCTAATTTTATAGGCACAATCTTTTTAAATTTTTTTCTACCCCTGGGGATATTATATTTTGGATGAAAGGCACTCTACATCTTTGTCCTTGATGACGTGTAAACAAAATTATATCCGTGATTAATGGTTCAGCAGTTAAAGCGTAAAAGCATTATGAACGAACAAACTCACTTGCACCTTATAATATTAACTATGGTATTTGTAAAATTAATAGGGGAAAATATTTATTAAATATATTTATCAAATTAAAGGTGAGTCATTAACGAGTCGCACCTTAACACATAAATACGGATATAACCAATGGTGTCGTACCAGAAGTGAACTGGTTTTGTCACTTAGCAATTACAACGGCGCTTTAAAAACGATAGTATCTGCAAGATGCCGCCGCACACTTTATTTCAATTATCAGTGATTCATTGCAGTAATTTGATGTAATTCCCAGATTGTCCAGTTTCTTGGGCCGGTAAAGTTGTGGGGTTAGAGAGAAGTAGTTAACGCTCTAGAATGTCTAATTGTGTATACCGTTGATCAAGCTGGCAACAATTTACCCGAGAGATACCGAGGCTTAAACTATGAGGGTAATCTCTCGCATGGACGGAATCAAGGAATTGTGCCTGGAAAACGTTTCAACCTTACGTGTTACTTTAACTGGTAACGATTGTCAAATTATATTTATTAATATTTTAATAAATAACATAGAATTATGTACGCTTTCAAACAAATCGAGCGTGATTTCATAAAATTCACTTGATTTCCTATTTATAAATTTTATCTAATTTTTACCTAACCAAAAAAATCAATTGTTTATTTTTTAATCGCGAACAGAATGCTGAACAGATTGAATTATAGTCACATACATATTATATATATATGCTGTCCGATATAACAAGTGAACAATATTTTTCCCTGCCTTTAATAACGTTGAAAGAAAAAAAAACATATGGATATGGATTAACGCATAGTAAAGTAGCTTTAACATAAACTTGTACTACTGTGATGAAGTTGTTCCGAAATAGTTCATATTATTATAGATTATTCGATATCAACGGGGACTGGTGCAAGGCAGCCTGGATGTGTTATACTGAACCCAATTTTCCAGCGAAATTTCTAAAATAACACCATCATTGACCATCTTATCGTCAAACAAGCCGGTGCTAACAGGCAATGAACAAGGAACTTAACATACTTTGATACTAACTTGTTTTAGATAGAATCTCCGCCAAGATTCTTCACTGTCTTAATAGTGGTAAATAACGTGTTATCGCGGTAGTATAATGTCTTCATGAATCTTGACACGCGGAAAATTTCCAGATGAAAGATGTCAACTAAAGGTGGTTTTTATGCTCTCCATATGTGAAAACTCTTAGCTTGTACTAAATGTTAGTTTTTAAATCGCCTGTTCCATAAGGCATACACTTGTGCACCGTAATAGCTTACTTGCAGTTGGTCCATCTCTTACAGATTAGCCATAGTAGCCGAAAATTGGGGTGTAAGAAGAAGACTTATTATTTGAAAGTTAACCCTAGGAAATAATTGAAATCTCTAGAATAATAATATGGTTGAACATTATGATGAGTATTGTGGAAATATTTAAAATTGTAAACCAATATATACCGTCTTTCTCTATTTTAACTTTTGACTCTACTTGTGTTCAAATTAGAAATAAATATTGTCAGAGGATTCTATTTTATTTGTTGGAGAGAAAATATTTTAACTAAAATTAGTATTTTAAATGGAAGTTTCATGGCAGCACATTGATATTTTAGTTGTAATCTCTCGAGTCAATGTTACGAGCAGAACAAATTTGTTTTCAATTACGCGCCCTTGAAACATCTTAAAAGAAAATGTTGTAACATTTTTAACGAAGTTGTGGCTTTGTTAATTTAACATCGTTTTAGTTACTAGGTATTTTTTTGTTTTAATTAAATGTCAACAAAAGTATTGAAAACTTAGGTATTAATTTAGGTAAAACCCTAAATACAGCATGCAACGTGACTAGACAGAGATTCCGCAGTAAAGGTCTACTGCAGTAGGTTTCGGGTTTGCGTCCTTTGTAAGATTATTTGTGGTTATTTTGGGAATAAGTGAACGTGGTTAAATAAAAAAGATATTAATGATATGAACCAAGATTAGGAAACCGATCACAGACTGTTGTCTTATTGCGCATTATTTTCGCACATTCATTTCATCTAACTATGATCGTTTACATCATTGAAACAACAACCTCATCTGGCATGGGGTCCTTTATAATGCGGACGCTCAATATTCCGGGCCAAGTTATTGCGCGCAATTTTTTAACGCCACGGAAACGGTTTCAGGCCACGTCCCGCGGGCTTACTTGTAAATGATGAGTGTATGAGCCGAATGTGCCAAATCGATTTCAGTACGTTCTCAGTACGCACGAGCCGCTGAAAATCCACCGGCTACGTTTATACGCGTCGCTGCCAAGACTCTGCCATGCCAAAAAACGAGGGTACGTTTTCTATTTCCACATAATAGATAGACTAGTCGATAATGTCGCGGAGCTTGCTCTCTGTCATTTTCAATTTGTCGGAACGCGTCCGTTGACAGTGAATGAAGTAGCTTTGCAAAATGTTTTATATTCGGGTGCAGTCTATCAATAATTTATGGAATATTTTCTGAATGTGTCAAATATAATTCACAATGATTATAACGAATTAAGGGTCAGATTTAAAAATCATTGCATATGTGATTGACTAGCTGACCCACGCAACTTTGTCTGCGTCACATAGGAGAGATGTCACAAAATTAATAAATGTTCCCCGTTTTTTAGACATTTCTCATTAATACTCCGCTCCTATTAGTTGTAGCGTAATGTTATATAGCCTAGAGCCTTTCTCGATGAATGGGCCTTTCAACACTAAAAGAAATTTTCAATTCGATTCTATCCGATTCGATTTTAAGTGGCTCCAAAGATAAGCGCGTTCAACCAAACAAATAAACTCTTTAGCTTTATACTGTTCTCGGAGATTTCAATTTGGTACAAGATTACAATTTTGATACAATTGCTGAGTAATTAATAATACCTTATATTACATAAACGCTTTACATATAAGTATTTTTGTTTTTTATAAATGCAAATTTGCCCGTGATGAATGTCAAACTCGCGACACGTCACTTTTACATATAATTTTATTGAAAATATTATTAAAAATTTGTAACGTAGGAAAGGTAATTTTACTGCAGTAACGAAACCCCTGTATCTATCTTTTTACTTGTAACTGATAAAAAGTTGAGAACTTTGCAGTATTTTAATAGTCATAAAGAGAAGATAATACGAGAATAAAGCTGGACTGTAGTATTTTGGGATTTAACTATGCTTCACTTTTATATGTCGTATCTTAGCCATTAAATTCTACCAAATATTCAAGTAAAAAGTTGAATTTCAAGCATTCATAAAATGTTCTTCAAAGAATATAAGTGCCGCGACCGTCTTCATTCGAATCGAAACACCGATTCAATTTCAGTCTGTTTGCTTTTCCAACTTTTTCTGTAAGTCACATCAGAGTGAATGAAGTTAAAAAGTTCTATGTAATTTCGCTTAAATTGTTTAAAGTGATTTCTGAAATAATTCCAGTTCAGGTCACCCTTAGGCACAAAGAGACTGTATAATGTTTGGATAGATTCTTCATTCTTTGAAGTAGCCGCACATTTCACTGTCCAACCTTCGCTAAAGCGCTCAATATTAAATGAGCATTGTCGAGTGTGTTTCTATTACAGGCTAGTATTTTTGATGAGCGTAACTACTTAATGCCGTCCCGACGCTTGGTCCAAGTTATAATTAATTTTCATATCAAAAATGTAATACTATTATATATGAAAAAAATTACAAAAACCGACTTCAGACGCCTTAGAAGTGTACTTTCGTGACATATTTTTTCCGTTATTTTGATTTCAAAAACAAAATACTAAACCGATTTTTATGAAAATTTTATGGGAAGATATTTGGGATATCTGCTTTCCAACAATAAAAAGTTATCACAATCGGTTTATAAACTCTTTTTTTGAAGTCGGTTAAAAAATACTCCTCTCGTGTAAAAGAAATCACTACATAATTAAATCACATTGGAAATTACACATACAAAATGATGTTGAGAAAGATGATATATAATCAAACAATACAAGTTTATACCATGTTTCTCAATGATTTTGATAGGCGATAAAATAGATAACTAATCAATAATAGTTGTCTGTTTTATTGTATAAGCGGGATTATGATTTTATAACTTTTAATTATCGCCTGTGTTATTAAAGTCTATAACTAACTGATGAAAATGTATAAAAATATATGGATAATCTGGCTATGACGCTAAGAAGAAGAAAAACTACATAGATTATTATTATTGTTTTAAAATCGATTTGTGATAATTTGTATAGCAAACAGTACATAGAAAATCACAAATTGAAATTTTGAATTTAATAATTTTCTTCACGCTGGGATTTTAAAAAGAAAATATAAGATTTTTCTGAGGGGTAATCCAATTGCAAAAAAACCGTATTAGTATATATGTATATATATGTAAAGCATAATATCTTTCATACAGCTCTTGCTGCACTTCTATGGCTGCGCTCGTCAATTTATTTCATAAAAAATACACAATTTTTATATAATATGCACAGCTATACTATGTAAAATTGATTTGTGCGAGGAATGATAGATTAGTCCAAGTCACAAGCAGAAGCGTAAATTGTTTTAAACGAATATCGACATCTATTGTGACTTAGACCCGTGTTTAAGTAGAGCGCTTAATGAGAAGTCTTTGCTTCAGGCATGTGGACGGCGCTTATTTATTTATCGTCTGTCTCCCATCGTCCGATTATGGGCCTATTCAGCCCCGACTAATTGATGAACCGACCGCCATTCCTTTCACGTATTCAGCTAATTTCCGATTTACTCGCAAGAACCGCATTTTAGTTTTGCAAATAAATGCGCAATTGCTCTGTACGCTTACCGCTCCGCAAAGATGTTTTCAAATTGAAAGTCGTTTAAATTAATTTACATTTGTATGTCATAGAGGGTTCGAATATATTTTATAGGAAGAGACTGTCTTTTTCAACCAAAGGTTCAAATCGCGTGATATGGGGGTGAAGGGGTAATAACTAAGTTTTGATTTCTTCGTTGGGTTTGAGGGATATGGGTCGATCAGACGATCCTCTGAAAATTAAAATGATTTATCGTCGTTGGATAGGTATGTAAAAAAGTTGGCCCTGCGCCTGAGACTCACACCGGTAGTGTCCTTTCCGTCAGGTTATGAAAGCAAAGAAACAGAGAGTGCACCTATGTCTGTAAACTTTGAACACCTAGGCATAATAATATTACCTTTGCATATAGGTGCCCTTTAACGTATTGAGCGCCGTTATTGAAACTCAGCTTGGAGGACATCATAAAATGAGAATAAAATTTGCCTTCTGAGTGTTTAAGTTTTGTTTGTGAGAAACTTTATTTAGGTACTGAGGTGATCAGTAACTGATTTATTTTAAAAATCAAACAAAGTATGTAACTATTCAGATAACAAAATGGAACTAGTAGGTCTCCCAGCGGTATTCCAGATTGCTTCGTAACTATAGAATATTGGCACTTATGCATGCAGTTTTTAAAGTGCATATTCGATACCTGACTCACTTCCAGTCTACTATCAAAGTCCTTTGTGAATTCAGATAGCTTTAGCAACAATAACATGGGCGGACTGAAAGCCTAAAGCTTTTATAGGAACAATAAGGCCTCGCACGCACAATTGCTACTCTATTTATCTCCCCATTGTTTTCCTTAAGGCACGGCCTGGAATACGCGCGAACCGATTTCAATCCGGTTTTAATAGCTGACGAGATAGCCTTTTGTATGTTAACGCGGCGAAAGGTTTTCGGGATTTTTTTTGCCACTAGCCGAACGGCGGTATAATTTTATAGTGCCATTGTGTTGTTTTTGCAAGTTATTGTTGGGGTTCTAGTTTTTGGAACGAATGAACTGCGTACCCAAATTTAACTCAAATTTAAAATTATTTCCTCATCAATATTAATTCATCTTAGCATTTTTAAAAGGTGCTCTGATTTATTACTTACGATGTTAAAGTAAAAGAATAGGGAATTTAATTATTTTTGTGCATGGTGTTATTTATGATTAAGCCTTCAAACCACTCATTTTTTAATTTTAGAGTACTCATTTTGATTAAATAAGTGCTCAAACAAAAGCATGGCTTTGAAAAATGGGATTCACTTTAATGTTACTCATAAAATACTTAGGCTTTATAAAAATAATACTTTTTGACCCATATATGGAATCTTTGGTAACTACCTCTGATTATCATAAAAAAGATTACATCAATTATTTGCGTATAAAAGCCAGTAAACAAAAGAGTTTTTTTTAAATTATTTTATTTACTGACTTTTATAGGCTCCTAAAGGAATAGACTCAGGCTACTTTGACTTTACTAAATTCTTATTCACCTTCGATCAGTTACGTTAATTTAAAACAGTAAGTGATTACTTAAACAAAAGGTTACATTTTATAAGACATACTTCAAAGCTTTTTCAATATGAACGAAAAGGAAACAGAAAATCATTTTTGAAATAGAAACACAGGTGTAAGTAAAGCCCCGCGGAAGCTACGACTGGGCCGTCGTGTGCTTCGTTAAAATAACTGTCAACGTTGGCGGGAAAACGGCCCCGCAAATAAGGGTATTTGTTAGGAAGTGCCGATAAAAAGCCCGGCAAAAAGGTGTGTTCGACAGATAGTGCGTGAACGGAAAGGCTGGGAATACGGCGGCTTAGCTGGCGTGTTTGCCGTCGCGTATATCGCCCCATCTGCGTTTACGTAATATTGTTGTACGTTATTAAGTAACGAGAACTAATTCATCTATTTGTTACCTTTTATTTCTCGTTTAGTTTATACTGTAAAAAATGGTACGTATACAAGTACATGATTTTATCTCCAACTGTGTCTATGAAGAAGATAAGCGTGACTAAATGAAATATCCGGTTGAACCACCTTACTCGTATATCAAAACAATAGTGTAACAAAATGGGTTATATTGATTCTATTCCTAAATTGGATAATTTACGCTAACATCTTTGATCACTATGGGCTGTATATTATTGCTGGAAATAAACTTTTATATTTCAATTTGTTTGTAACACGTTATACGTAACACTGCTCGTTCAAAAATAAAAAAAAATTATCATGATTAGCGGTATTGAATAAGTTATAAAATACTTATTTATACATCCAGGAAAATAATACTGTTTTTGAGAAAGAAAAATACCTTCCAGGCGGTTAAACAGCATTACGACTCAGCCTACAGATAAGAATATATTAAAACGGAGAACGATCCTGGAAGAAAATTCCATCAAAATAATTGCACATTCATTCATGCAAGCGAATCACTAAGCCAAAATTAGTGTGTGTATAAATAGATCATAATTTTCTATCTGTGTTGCGAATATACTGCGATCGTCGCACCTCAATTTGTGCCCCACTCCCAAATCTGATGTCTATGGCCTCATCCCATGTTTGTCTTCGTACACCGGAAATAGCTTTGGGCGACCGCCAATGGACGTCGCCACTGTGATAAAAAATGGCGGGAAGATTCAGCCATTTGGACATTTTTATGGCAATCTTTAAATGGCGGAAGAATTCGGTCATTTATATTATTATATTTTATGGCGATTTGTAAATATTTTGCTATGAAAATGTGTAAGTACCATTTTCTTTAGTATGTTTAAGAATTATGCTAATGATTGTGCAAATATATACACTTCCGTATTGATAATTTTCCAAGGGCATTCAGACAGGGCATAATTTACAATTATAACAATGTTATTGTAAACACAATCATAATTACAATTAAGGAAATATATTTCGCAGCTGTCGAATGAAACTGCATTTATTACGATTAAAATTGGTACGTCTTTGTGTTATTCATGGGGGTTATGGAGTTTTTACATTTTTTATCCATTTTTGTTCACTTATATAAACTTAACTTAATTAGTTCATATTAATGATTTAAAATTGAAAATTAAGTCATATGACAAAAATTAAAAAAAATGCAACAAATGAGACGGAACAAAAATCAAAAAATAAAAGTTATAAGTCGACAAAGGTTTTTGGGTGAATGGGCAACGCAATTTTTATACCGATTTAAAAGTCAATTTTGATAATAAACAAGTAAACAAGATTTGATTGATATGTTGTATGAATATCGGATATATTTTATTTAAGCTTTTTGGACAATTTTACGTAGAACGGCGGATTTAACCTGTTAACTGGGGAATAAGCTTTTAGTAAAGCTTAGCTTCTTTTTTACAATAATTTTTAGCCTTATTTATAAAATACTAACAATTACTCAAATCAACATGTTATTACTAATATGTAAAATACTGAAATGCAAACTAAACCACAGGCAGACTAACAGCCGCTGACTAACAGGTTAATACTATTTTAAATTAAACAACTTTACGGATTTTATCGCGGTTTATTTTTAAATTTTATCACCCTCGTTTCGAATCCTTTACAGCATTCATGGTCACGGGTAGGAGTTTGACGTCCTGATTTCACTAGTTGATCCGGCCTACCTTTAGCTTTGAAAATTAATTTTTGGTCCGATCCACGTTAGTACCACTATCTACGAGTTAACCGTTGCGTAAAGAAAATTAAAAACAATCTTTTTGATAAACAGATTCATGAGGTATAGTTTAGGCTATATATCATGACGCTACGATCCATAGGATCTGAGCAGAAGGTGTCTAAAATCGCAACGATAAAGATACAATTTCTAAACAGTGATCTAAAAGGTGGTAGAGCAACATCTTTCATACAGCTTTTGCTACACTTCTACGGCCACGTTCGCCTGGGGACACTCGCCACAGCCCTTCACAAAGCCGGCTTAAAATAAAGTAAGCACGGCGCGTGGGTTTGCCAGAAGGTCATCCTACTTTCTTTTTTTCACTCCTTTCCCACTGAATCCTTAATATAATCCTGAGCTATCCTACCCTATAACCTGTTTTATCCAATTTCCAAGGCTAGCAATGCACCCGCAAGTCTTTCTTGACATTAAACAAATACATCGATGGCTTTATGCTTCTTTGGGTCAATACGATTTCTAATCGCTTTAAATATGTATGTGTGTATTTAGATCAATCATGCTTTAGAACACTAACATACTGATGATAACCTACATCCTCTCGAACTAAACATTGTATGTTAAAAAATTGCGTTGCGAATTATCGTCTCTGTCTGATTACCATATCCATTAGCTGTTAGCATAAACGTTGCGTCGGCGAAAAAAAACACGCCTCTCGCACTTGTTCTGCTCTTTGACGTTGCTCGAACCATGATAAATATGTGCATAATTTCTGTGCGACAAACACAATTGTCCATTTAACCTGTAGTGCTTGCTTAGAATCGCACGTGGCGACGTCTGCTAAATATTTAAATTATGGTAATGCATATTATGAATTTAGCTACAAAGAATATATAAACATTTTTTTATAATACACTGTGAAATTTCGAAGATACTTTCAAAACACTGTTTATTAAATTAAGGAGTTCTAAGTCATGTATAAATTAGCCACTATTTAATTATCTTTTTACCTGTCAAGAATGTAAAAGAAGTGTTATATTTTAAAATTCAGGTGGAAGGAGTCGTCACATTTTATCACACTATTTTTGTCAAAGATATATGTAGAATAAGAAACATTTACAAACTACATATTATAAACACAAAATGCATTTATATAAACAGCTATAAGAAACACTCGTACTCCGTTGAGACTAATACTTGTCCGTTAATGAAATCGGATTAACCGCCCAAGTTATGCCAAAGCGACTACTTCAAGAAAGTCTCACTAGCATTAGATACAAAGACAGACAGACAGCTCTATTCGCGGATCAGCAATGTCATACGGGCTGGAATTCCGCGTGCGTTATAGAGCTAAAAGCGAAAAAAAAATCCGGAAGGGCATTCCGACAGGCGGCCGAGCATGTTTTATGTTAATTGAATAGGCCCGGCGGAAAGCATTTCTTTGTAACGCCACGCAGGAGCCTTTGTTGAGTCGCCCGTGTAACTTAAATCGCTTCGTTGACTCGTTGGGCTATAATAACTTTCCTATCGTTTCTAACTACATATACTAAAATACTGGCAAGCCTGCCTTGTTCAACCCCGAAATCGAAGTCAATAATTGGCAATAGAAATATCGAAATCATTAATCGAGCTAAAACTATCATATCTTTTATCTTGGATCAAATTACACACAAATGCAAAATTACATTGAGATCGGTTAAGTAGTTTCGAAGTTTATAGCGGACATTTCGTCTTCTTCCTAGCCTTATTCCCAAATTACTTGGAGTCCGCTTCTAATCCAACTAAATATTACCTGGATGTCAGCTCTAATACAGAGTGATCTCCACAACCCAAAAGTTTAAACCGAATTTGAAGTATGGATTAGTTGTCAAGATATTTGAAAGCACTGACATCTTTTAACGATTGTCAAAGGTGATTTTAACAACCTGGACCGACTTTTTACATGCCCATCCGACGCATGACTCATCCTAATTTTCAGGTAATTGGGTGATCTACCCCTATTGCTCTATCCCAACTAAGAAACAAAAACACAAGGTATTATGCCTCCGCGGGATTCGAACCCACGGCCTTCGGTTTGTAAAGCAAGGGCTTATACCAGTAGGCCGTGGAGGCACCGTAACGAATTTTTTACACGTAATTTTTAGGTGTTGTATCGAGTGATATACGCAGTAAACATACGGTACTACGTAGGTACGCATGTTTTTAGCTCAAGGAATTGGAGAAGATTTACGATTAAAACCGACAGCCCTAAATGTTCAATTATTTTTGCCTCATCGGTAAAAAAAAGAAGTTAAAAGAAGTTTTTAAGTTATCGACAATAATTTCAATCTCACGAGCGTTTTTAATGACCGTGAAATAACGAACTTAAAATTAATCCAGGCAGGGAACAACTAATGACCATCATAGAATTTTTGGTCATATGTACGTTACTATTAAACCAAATTTTATTCGTACGTTCAAACAAATGTATTGAAAAGATAAATACGTATGAAAGAGTATTAATTTTTTGGTACTAGTTGACTAAGCGAGCAAAGCGTGTGAGATTTAGAATTACAGTTGGGGTGAAAACACATTTTATGTATGCATGTATGCTCC
>DWHK01000034.1:0-20993 GCA_018247855.1 Graphium androcles | reverse complement strand
CAAAACTGTTCACACCCGTGCTCCCAGTTCAGTCCACCCGCACTCTATAGTTACTTATGTATACTCTAATGTAGCAACTTTTCAGTGTCATCGGCTTAGATGGCTTATGCATTACATAAACCATAATCATGAAATCTTGTATGGATAAGGTATCTCCAATTAAATTTATAGATTCTTAATTCTAACTCGTCACTATTTCCTTCTGTCACATGTCCAATAATTTCCATCTAAGATTTTATTTAATAAGTGGCTAAAACGTTAGCGGCGCCGTCACTGGTCGTGGGTTCGATTCCCACCCGAGGCAAGTATTTGTATGACCTACAAATAGTTGTTTCGGATCTGGTTGTTTGTGTCTGTGCAATTTATGTTTGTAAAACGCCCATGTATGTGCGTAACCCACAAGCCTAGAGCTTATTATAAGGGTGGCGTTTTTTTTTTAAATAAGCAAAACAAAATTCAGAATGCAGGATAAAATCTACAAGATATACAATAGTTTACAAAAAAATAACTCGTTATAGTAGAATAACAGTAACGGAAAAAAACTGATAGCGAACTTACAGGACAATTAAATTTATTCCAACCTCAGAGAGACGCAAACGTTATGTAATCATCGTGTAACGAGGCGAAAAAAACCATTTAAATATATCGTTTAAACGGACCACTACAAATTATGATAATAAAGGAGGAAATCAAAAACGAGTGAAGAAAAACCGCATCGTTTCTTGTCAAGCCTTGATCGTTAGCGCATAATTCGGCATGTTTAATTGCTGCGGCATTGCGTCGGTTGAGCCGGAATCCAGAAATATCGTCTCAATCATAAGCGGAGTTTAAATTAACTGAAAACGGGTAAACTGATTTGTCGGCGGCATGATTGATAGCAATTGGTACTGTTAAAGTTCTCCGATTTTAACTTTTTGTTGTCTTTAAATATTTACTTTATAATAAGATCTCATTTTTAGGGTTCCGTACCCAAGAGTAAAACTGGCTGTATCTCACGAACCGTGATAGTTGGTTGAAATTTTTACAGATGATATATTTCCGTTGCCTCTATAACAACAAATACTAAAAAAACAGAATAGAATAATTATTCAAGGGGGCTCCCACACAACAAACATGATTTTTGCTCGTGTTTGCTCGATATTGATAACGGGACCCGGTAGAAAGTTGAAATATTTACAAAATATTTTATTATGCAGTGATACGGAACCCTTCATGTGCGAATCCGACACGCACTTGGCCGATTTTTTGGTAAATACCAATACTTCTGCTGTCATAGACAAGTGTAATGTAGTTTGCTTTTGCTTATAGCCTAGTTAATGAGGTGAGGAAAGGCTAATTAGTTTGCAATTGGGCTGCAATTAGCAGGTGAAAGCTATATATCTTTTAGCGCTAAACACTATAATTTAACACCATGTGGACCATTTTCTCTTCTAGTAAGAATTATTAATCAGTTTTGTACTCTAGAGCGGACCGTCTAGAGGAATTGCATAATTTAATTTATTTCCACCAGGGGACAACTAGACGCTTAATAGTTTTCTTTTTTTTAATCTCTACTCCGTTACAATTCATTGAACACAATTCATGCAAAGTAAGTAAATTAGAGACTACATTCTAAGTATATATACATTCTTCCGGTCAATAATGTTAGTTATATTGGTGGTAGGGAATAACATCGTTCATACCACTCCAGCTGCACTTCTACGGCCGCTCCACAAAAATGAGCATAAAATAATTTATGCATGACTTTTTGGGTTGCCGGATGGCAATTCCTACCCTCTTCTTTTCCCCACCAAATTCTTAATATATTCCTGACCCATCCTACCTAATAATTCTATCCAAATTCTCAGACTGGTAACGCACACGCAACTTTACAAATGTTGTGTGTGTCCATTGGCGACGTGATCACTCAACAGGTGATTCACCCGATGTTAAGTGATCCCCTGTTCAACCGGTCTGTTCGCTCGGCTACTTTTTTCTATTTAAAATAAAAGTGATTTCAAGAATTAGTTAGTGAGAACCAATTAATTTTATACACTTATTTTACCTTTTGCCTTCATGTGCTGAAGCTATCCGATACGCGGAAAAGAATAGCTGCAATAGAGATACGATGACATTCGATTTGGCGAACTGCCTTTACAATTTCATCTCTGGCAATCAGCCAATTCTTCGTTGAATAATATGCATGACACCGAATTTCAAATCTTAGATTACATCAGCGGTTTTAATTAAAATAATGCAATTTCAACATGGCAGGATAACACGTGCGACAGCTTTGCAGGCGATAGCTGTTTTTCCGGTTGCGTGTTTACGCAATAATGCAGTTTTATTTGTGTTACGATGGTGATCAGTCGCTTTGCTGTTTTGTAACGCCCTTTACCTTCGATACGCACTTTCCATTTAAATTGCTCGAGTTGTTAGGGTCAGGTTTACTGACCTGAATTCCCTAAATTGTATTAAACCATGTAGACTTCAGGAAGTATTAACTTACACAAAGCCTGTATAAAATAAAGTATGCATGACTTTTCGAGTCGCCGGATAGCCCTTTCTACCCTCTTCATTTGCCACTCCTCTACCCTCCAAGTCCTTAATACATCCCCGACCCATCCTACCCAATGAACCTGTTCAATCCAATTTCCAAGGCTGACGACACACACGCGACTCTGCCGATGTTGTGTGTGTATCCATTGGTGATGAGGTAGCAAAAAAAATTTTTATTAACATGAACACGAAGCAGAAATAACCGACGAAAAGTAATAGCACCTATATGTTTACATTTCATCAGATAGTAGACGCCTATCTAAACTTGGTGAGGTTACTGCAGTTCTTTTTCATGTTGTTTATAGTGTCAAGTAAAATTAAGGGTATCGTCGTGCAACTGGACACTTTCTCACATGAAAAAATCATCGAGTATCAATCACAGGATATCACAAGTCTCGACCTCGTCGATAAGCGGCATACAAGCCGAAATTGCCGTCACAATGTCGGCGTAAACGGCGGAGGCGCGAAATCATATACATTACGGCAGATGATTGCGCCCGAATTATCATATACGCCGCTTCGTCGAATGTTTATTTTCACTCATGTGCTGGTGGTTAACGTTATTATGTTAATTGTGGACTTCGGTAACAACGGTCGTGGACGAAATGGAGGGTTGGGTTCGCGACCCGCGGGGTCAACAAGATTGGTTCCTGGGTGAAACTGATTATAAAATACCAGATCTACCAGTTTATTATCACGCAAATTCAGTACAACAACATATTCGAAATGATTTCTATAAAATATATTAAAACAATATGTTTTTTGTAAGAATAGCTTATTCTCTCAATAAAATAAGCGACAAAAGTAATTAAAAACCATTCAATAGCAGAACATGGTAGGGCTCACCTTTGAAACTTATATCTTTTCCCATCATCCGAAATCATACCGAAGACAATACCATACAATGAGATAATAATAATAACGAAGAAACTAAAACAGCATGTAATAAATACCGTTCTCAACATGATTTGTTCTTTTGCCCCTTTTATATAGAAAAAAACTAAAACCTCACCTCCTACATCGCCGAAGGTGGATCAGTTTACGTGATGTTGGCGATATTTCGCCACACCTTTAAAAAAGTGCTACTGCATATGGGTACTGTAAAATAAGCGTGGAATATATAAATTATTTAGCAAAAAAGAGTATATTAAACTCATATCTTACGCCGGTAACTAAAGCATCTTACTTTTACGTCCAACTGCTATATGCTGTTATTCTTTATCACTTATTGACCGAGCGAGCGAGGCGGGTGAGGTTTTCAATTACAGTTGGGGCGAAAATACATTTTGTGTATGTATGTAACGCGATAACTCCCAAACCAGTGCTCCGATGGTAACATTAGTACAATTTTTAAGTTCATTGAAGATCAAAATCGGTTCCGTAGTTTAGGAGATATAGGGGACTACTAGTTTAAGAAAGGATACTAGAATTCTGCAATAACTATGGCATGTGAGTAGTCAAAAGTCTCTCTTACGTACAAGCCATATTTTATGTTAACTTTTTTTTTATTCAGTATGATATATACGAATAAATAAATGAGGTTACATTGTATCTTCATGAAATGGTACATTCCACGTCATTGCAACACCCGAGCAATCTATCCAACAAAGCTGGAAACATATCGCTGCATTTAGCAAGGGGACGTTTAAAATACTTTAAATTTCAATTATATCGATGCGCAAAAACATCGCAATGCCGCAATGAACGATAGCTCTCATACGGAATCCGCTGTCGGTGGGTTTTTAGCACAAGTTAATGACGGTACACAAAAAGCCGACACGGCAGTAGACCCGGGTAAGAAACGCTAGGAGCTGAGGCAACAGATGCGTACTGCGTCTACGATTCGGAATTCAATCGCTAATAACTCCGTCACGCGACCAATCAATCAGCGACTTTCATTATCATAATGCACACGTAGACAATCCAGCGGCTGCGGTCGCTTATTGTGCGGGGAAATTCTGATCGTATGGAGTCGACGGTAATTCTTAGCAGAAATCCGCCGTAAGCGCTTTTTGCTGCACACGACGAGTCTCGGATCGCTTATTGGTGAAAAACTTAGTCGTTAATACTTCGGATGCGACGCGATTCGATGTGGAAATTAGCAACAAAGTCGCGTGAGAAATATTGATAGCGCTATTATGGTGAATTTATTGACACCTACTTCCTGTCAATGGCGAACACAACTAATGATGGACATGAAACAAAAAATAATCTATGGACAACCATCGTCCGTTTCTTTAAGAAAGATATGATGATGCAGCTGGATAAGATAAACCCACGTCATAAACGCTTACAACAAATAGACTGTCATTTAAGAAAGACTGCAATTTATTTATCTGCAGATCACGTAAATTAAATTCTCCAGTCGTGAAATCTAATCTAATCACAGAGACACAGAAACCTATCTTATTTATTAAACAAGGTAATCGACTGATTAAACATTTAAAATTTTCAACAATACAGTTTAAAACTAGAAACAGAGATATCGTAGTAATTCCTAAAATCAGTACGTAAATCATCACTGTCTCTAAGACTAATGTCCGCATACAAAGTCAACGTTGCCTTTGTGAAATTATTTAAGGCCATCAACACACTATGAGCATATTGACAAGGGGATTGACGCTCAAATAAAGACTGCAAACAGATGAACTACCGCTTCCCTGGCCGTAGTAAATCCGCACCATTCAAACGACCATCAACGGTGGAAATTAGCGACCAGACAACCATGATCCCGACACCATACCGAGCATAGGAATGTTCCCGCACGAACGGTAGAACTATGGGATGTTCTGCAGGTCTGTGTAAACTGGTCAGCATAATGCGGCAGGGTCACGTTGGGAGGATTATTCACGGAACGTCACAATATTTTAAAGGAATACATTAAGCGCCGACCCGCCGCTGATAATATGGGTGTCGGATTTAACAGATGGCTTAACGAATGTGCAGAAGTAAGCTATTCGTGTTCTCGATTTTAAACGTTTCTGATTCGGAGCGGGTTGCATGGTGATTTATTTTAGTGCCTTGTTGACTTGACTTGTTGAGGCGAGTACGCTAGGGTCTTGCACAAATATGTGATTATTGCTATACTTTCTTTTATTCATCATTCATATACACCTACCATATGATATTTCTTATTCTCTTAATAGAATCATTGGAATCAAAATTTGAATACTTTAACTTACTAGTGAAGAGTTTCCAAAATCATATTTTAAACTCTGAATAACATCATTAAATTATATTATTGTAATATTACAAATCCAATATATTTATACATTAATCACAGATAATGTTGTCTCATTTTCTTATTGATACCTGTAAGGAGCGCAGCTGAAAAGGCACATCGAAAAACAAACATACGTATAACATAAAAAAAAACAAGTTAAAAGTGTTAGTAAGAAGCATTAGATTGAAACGAACAAACTTTCCACTTACCTTGTAGATTTTCTTTTTTCTCTCTTCTAGATTCACTTCCGAAAGATTGGCCAATCTTAATTTCTATTGACGGTTAATAAATCTAGTCGATGCCAAATGAAAGTCCTTTCGCCGTCCCAGATATAAAAAATCATTTAATATTTTATTTTAATCAAATATCGCATCATAAGGGTAAGAATAACTAGGAGAACTGCGAAAAACCTTTTGCATCGGCGTGTTTAAAACTATTACACGACCGGCTCGAGTTGTCCGCAACAAAAAATGGCAAACATCTCAATTCGGTCGGTTAACCATGCACCGTCGGACACTCGGATATATTAAAAGTAGTATTATGAATCAAATTCGGTTCTTTTTCACTATTGACGAAGGTGATTCCTTTGCGAGGAATATGATTCAGTGGGTCCGGTTTGGCGGCGGCCGATATTAAAATACGCCAGATTCCCGTCGGATGCGGCCACGTGGCTTTAGGCCTTTAAACCACGTGGCGTATGTCGATGGGAAAGAGTTGTATTTTAAAATGGGGCCCCACGGCCGCCACCCCTATGCACATTCAACAAACGCTATCTGGAACGAAGCCTTAACGACAGAAATGAGTATAGTGATGTTGAAAGGAATGAACTATCAATGGTAGGACTAGACTGACTGACAAGACTACAGAAATGGATCTATGGTGTAAGGTCAGGCTTCGATCCTAGATAGTGGACATACGGAACCACGTTCCGCACACGTGTCCGACAGTGGCTCATGGGTAGGGTATATAGGCTCTTAATCTAGTGACAATGCAAAACCTGATCAAATTTTTCAACGTTTTATTTTTTATAATTTTTTTAATGTCTCCTCCTCTCCTTTCATCTACGACATTGTACAAACACGTAATATAAATTATTTCGAAACGATAAAATAAGTCATTATTAAAAATAGTGTAGATTAAATCTTTTTCATCAAAAAAAATATTTAAATAGAAATAAAAAAAAACTTGTACAACATTGCATCTAGTATTAAAATTACACTCGCTTAATTCGTTATTGTATTGTACATATTTACAAGAAATGTATTTTACAGTAACAATGTTTTAGCGTCTTCAGGTATTATATCTATCACAATATCTCAATGAGTGAGTTTTGGGGTACAAAAATACAACAGGCTAACGACCTTCGGTGTGAACAAGTCGCCAATTGCTACATTCTGTCGCTTGTTTCACAACCGCTTTAAGTCTCCGAAAATATTGTCACAACACTTTGCTTTTGTACATTTAACGTCAGAGTTTACATAAAAACTGCTCCATAAAATTCTTGATTCAGAATCGAACATTGCCAACGGCTACAAAAATATATATACTAGATTTAATTTCGATGTAAAGTCGATTTCGCAACAATGATTAGAATAATTCACCATTTAACTATTAAACTAATCAAACACTTGGATTCACTGAATCCAGAACAAATATTGAAAGCGACCACACATCGGAATTATTATTTAACATAATAAATATCGTATAAAATATATATATAGCGACGAAAGATCGCGTCAAAAGTGCAGCCAAAGTCCCATTTAATGAACACCATGAATACGTGGAGAACTCCGAAGGCGAGCGCCGCGTAATGGCCGGGCCATACGCGAGGTCGAAACGAGAATTGAATTATTGCATGTCGCGCATTTATCAGCCGCGCGTGAATAATCGCCTCAAAAAGCCACGAGAAGAACTCAATTTCATATTTAAATGTGCACTCAGCGGACGCAAACTCAATACCACGCGTTTACATTCCAGTGGAAAAACTGCAGACAAGTCACTTGGTTCTTTCGCAAGACGAACAATTGAGCTCCTTCGGGCGATTAATCTTTTTGATGTGTATTCAGATCTATGAGCGTCGATCAAAAAAGACACGGAATTGACATGACATCATCTATATCTGAAACCACGCTAAAAATCTCAAGTATTTCATTCACAATGACAATTGGTTTCGCTATAAGTAACTTGGTAAGCTAATGTTGTTTGTTCAAACGTTCCATGTCTTCGCCGATGGACTGCCTTATTAATATTTCATATATTTAAAATTCGTATATTGTTCCTTGCGACTCTGCTTTCGGCCGCTTATGAAATGTAATCAATCTATATCTATTCTAATTAAGTACATCAAACATTCTTGGAATCGAAGATAATTTTAAAGAAAAAATTTAATATCTCTCATATGGATAAAGTGTCAAATAATACTGGCTTCTAAAGTCGTTGCGGAGTCCCTTAAGTACTAATAACAACATCAACTCGCGTTTCATATCGAATCACTAAGGCACTCGAAGTCTTACCGTCGCACTGTATGTTAGGATACATCTTTTATTACTTAGTATCTAATATATTAATTTATTATTATGCTTTAACATGAACCTCGCGAACTCCAACCGTACTAGCAATTCACAAGTGAACAACATTGACACACGTGATATTTGCTAGTACAGTTGGATAATTTGTCCAACGGCGGCTTATTACACCTAGTGTATAATATTATATTTAGAGAATAAATTCTAACGCTTCAATAGAAGTGGAAGGAGATAGCACCAATAGTTTCTTTATCAGAATTAAAAGCGTAATAAGTGACCGATGGACAAATCGAAAAAAAAAACAATGTTTAAGACACACATCATGCCTTAAGACTAATACACTCGTTACGTTGAATGGATCACAAACACTGTTATACGAACACTAAAGCACAAACTGGGAATGTTACGTTACAATACAGGTATCAATATATCCGAGACTGTGTCCCGAACGAAATTATCAGATCTATAAAATTGGATATAGTACTAGTAAAAATATATTAAGATTTACGCCTTAAATATAAACCTGAGAACAATTTAAATGTATAAAGAGATCACCTAATAGAATGAAATGATTAAGATACAGCAGCACCACCAGAACAGCTAGCACCAATAGTAAAAGTCTACAGCGATGAAATGGAAGCGGGGACGATGTAAAGTGGGGAGGTACTGTGTGAGGGGATCTATAATCTAATATGTTCCATTCAAATATCAAACACGCAACTAAAACTATACGGACGATGGCACTTGATTAATGGCCTGAGAATTAATCGAGTAAAATGCATTAGAGTAAATCCTTACGGTTAATGTAATAACGCGAAATTATAAACAAAAAATTTACATAGCGAACGTAAAGTATTTTATTATTCTAAGCCTCGCGTATCGTTCGATTTGGTAAGTCGAGTCACGTTCCAACTATATTTGTTTGTTTGCCTGCTATCCAGGTCTGTTGGCTACTTGTGCATTGTTTGCTGCTCTTCCACGACAACTATTTATGATAGTTTTATGATAATGACTTATAGACATGTTTCTGTACATTCATGAGCGTTTGAGCTGGATCGTTAGATAAGTTATTCTGAAAACTGAAATGCGATCGGCGCGAGATGTCCGACGACGGTTGCATCGGAAGCGCATTCTGAGACTAGATTATTTAAATATTTTATACTGTATGTATGTATATAATTTTTATTTTAAAAGGAGGTCAAAAGCCTCACCGTTACCGAAAAATATGAGCGCGATAAGAGTGCGACGACAACAAAAGGGGCTTTCGAAGATTAAGTCATAACTTAAGAGGATGGCCATTTCGAAATGTGCGGCGAAGTTGTCGCAAATGCGTTTTACAGCGCGCGCCACCTACGTGTTGATGTCATTCGCGGATACACAGTTAGGAATTATTCGAAACTGTTAAAAAACTCCTGGAGAAAATGCTTGAATAAAAGATGAGGTCGTAAACTGTGCGAAATTTGAATCGCTCCGCTCGACTCTCAAAGAGCAACGGATAGACGAGCCAGATACATTCACGGACATAAATATGCATGTAATCTTTAAAACGATTTCATTGGTATTAATAACCGTTTCTTGGATCGACGGTGATGAAATATTGGCATAATTGAAGATTCGAAAGGCTCTCGGGGCGATCCGAGGCATTATCGCGACGAAGCGAAGCGGCGGATTGCGATTTTTAAAGTGGTACGCGTGGGCGGCGCCCGCCACGCCGTAGGCGGACGGAAGTGAGAGCGCCGGATTGTTCGTCCCCCGTCCTCCTCTAACGCTGGGGCAGATGGGTAAGCGCGAAGGAGATAGAAGCCGTTATCAACAATGTCACAGATCACAAAACACGATACAAACATTGCCAAGGCTCCTGCTTTATGACCACTTTCGATTCGGAGCGTGACGCAAGCGCGGATTGGAATTCTGAAGCAATACTACGCGTGCACCTTTCATTGAGAGGTTTGGTCGGTGCATGCCGGAGTGCGTTGCACAAATTATGGTATTCGAAACACGTAGCGGTGGACGGACGGCGAATAAATTGCCTTAAACATCGCCATTTACTTCGATAGGATCGCTTCCGAAATCTCAGTTCGTCGAATAATATATAATATATATAATCGATAACGTTAAACAATTAAATTATATATCATAATTAACGAAAAAACAATTTAATATTTATATGGTGAATATTAAATTATCGCTATCAGGAGGGTCTCAATCTCAATCTTCGAAATTGTCCCTTTTTAATATGGACACGGAAATGAGATAATTTTGTTAATTGCTCGCATGCACAATGTAAGACTGAAGCCTGAATGGATGCAATGCAATGGAAGACTGAATTTATAAGTATGTTTCTAAGGCAAGCAAAAAAAATAAAACGATTGAAATGAAGTTGAACTATCGACAAAATTCCTGACGCCAAAAAAGCTTGAAAAACTATCAACGCAACTTCCAGAGCAATTAAACGCCTATTTGGCGATGTTTCTACGACAGAAACGAGAAAACTTTAGATGCGAAGTCTCAGATAGAGAAGGTTGTAAACACACAATACCACGACGAACCAAGACACAGCTATAAAATGCCCTTTGACCGCGTCTTTTGTTGAACACACGGGGACTGGGTGGCGGCTGATGGGACCGTGTCTCAGTTAAATTAGAATTGAAACCATAACAAAAACTGTAACTAGTAAATGAATGACAATATTCAAGTAACAGTTAAAAATCAAACGGACAAAACTAAACAATACCTACGATTTCTTCCTCCGCACTGTTCCAAAATGTAGGTGAATGTTTTTCATGAAAGATATCTCGAATCATTTTTTTTTTGAGATTTATTTTTTTTGTACCTAATAATTTCATGCATAGGTACACTTCGCTAAAAATATTTCTCTTTGGCTGGATTATTATTTATATAATCTGGTGTCATTACAAGTCTGTAACAAAATCTAATCATATTCAAATTCTACACTTGGACTTTTATAGTTTCATAGTTACGTGTATAGAGTACGTCCCCATATATCCATTTGGTACATCCGGTGACGAGATAGTGCTGGGTCGTAAGGACCAGTTACAACGCGGTACACGAAAACCGCGAATATATAAAGCTCAATGCCAATTCACCACACGTGTATAAGTCCGCATTGGATATGATAATACCGGAATATTTAAAGTAGCAATGGAATAGACAATGAAGTCTGTGGTCTTGTTACCTACGGACCGGAAGCATGTATATGAGAAAGCTAACAGTGCAATTATACAAAACATGGATAACATGTAACAACTTGATACATCTAACTTCAAATCAACCTTAAAAAACCTGAGTATTAGCTAAGTCAATCTACCTCCAATAAGTACGGACCAATAATTGAGAACCACCAACTTTCAGATTGGTCAATAGTTTAATAGCGTTAAGCTCGTACCCCAAAATTTTATAACAATAAGAGACACGAGAATAGCAAAAAAGACAAAAAAATATCTTACACATTACTTAAGCTACCCCAGATTCCAGTCTCAAATTACTAATTAATAGTTTTAGTTACAATACATTCATTCAATAACATCGTTTATGCACGTGGAATTCAAAATAGGAACACGTCGTTCCAAATTAAAAATAAATTCCAGTTCCGCAACAAACTAATGTTAAATATAACTTCGAGCGATTTCATGCATTAATCATTCGAGTACCGCGGAAGAAGCCGCACGCGCCTAACATCGATGCAACGGACAACGACTGATGTTTTATATCAAATATTAAATAAAAGAGGTCAATTTCCTTTACAGGCTCTAGTGCTGAGCATCATTGATAGTAACGTGGTAAATGTTACAATCATTTATTGCGATCCTGCTTAAAACTGCGATTCATATTAAAACCTAAGATGGACTTAATGTTGATGATGTGGATAAGTGTTCAATCTATCAGCTACCACCATCATATTATGTAATCTTTACCTATATATGTGACAGTTAAACAAAATCTAATGTGACAATCCTATATGTATATTTAAAAATATTGACGTCACACAACCGGATTAAAACCAGAACAATCAAAAACTAAAATCGATAATTGAACATTGGATTATTTTGCATTTTCCCCAAATTATAAATACTTTATCTACGAAATTTGAATCCCATTATGTTTTTGTTCGATAACAGGTCCATCTGAACCGCCTTTCGAAAGTGCGCACGCTCCGAAATCCATGTAGCAAGGTTCTCGATCAGAAGGACGCCGCCCACGCGGGAGTGAGTCGGTATCGGCCGATTATATCACCGTTTATGTAGGTGGCCATATAAGGTCAATTGTTCAAAACACAAACACGACGCCTGTCTAGTTGCTCTATGACCCACTTTGTCTCTATCAAACGTCGAATATGTTTTTAACTTTTAAAAGTGAACTGAACTTCTGACCACTAAAAATTTGGAAAAAAAGAAACTATTCCTTTTATTGGCATCCACTCCTCTACCCTCGCCAACTTCTACTTGCATATTAATGTGTTTTCACTTAAACTTGGCATGAGCTTTCCCTCGATGTTAAGGATGCTCTTCAAAGTCTGCAAGAAAAAAACTGTCTAGACCCAATGGAGTTGTTTTTCCATATCGGTTCAAAAAAAATCCTCTCATTTTCATATCCGGTATACTCTACATCTTCGTATCGCATTAGCAAACGGATGTCTTTAATTCTAAACAAGTAAAAGTGAGCATTGAAGAGTTTCAAAGCCGGTCAGCCTCTCGGTCCAAAAGCGCACAAAACCCCAGAGCAGGTTCAATGCTGCGGTTGCATCAGGCGCCTTTGGACTTTTCCCACGTAGTCGAGCAACGCAGCCCATTCGTGGCACGTACCGCGGATTAGCATTTGAAAGCTCATTGTTTGCGTTGGCCAGCCGCGATACGAGAACTCAATGGATGAAAAAACTGTATGACGGATCGCGGAGGCCGAAAGATGTGTACCGAGGGCTGAATAGGCGCGGAACTAGAGAGACACGCGCGCAGAATACATTAAACGGACGTGCCTTGAAAGGCCTCGAGATACTGATGACGGCTAACTTTTACGAGGAATTCTCACGCCTTCGCAAGCTTACAGTTAGCTGCCCGACCTAGTATCGTAGTTTTAATACTGCTCCACTCCTGTAAGGGACAACACCAACGTTTGTATTAAGTAATTGTGATTTAAACGGAGGTACAGAAAAGAGGTTCACTGCACCACAGTGGGAGAATGACAGATGGCTGGCAAAATAATTACATAGAGATAGACGTTTACTATTAGTATTAAAGGTTAAAGAAAAACGCTTACTGACGTCCAAACGATATTGCACCGCAAATGCGTAGCTAGCAACTCGGGTCCAGCTATTCCCACGTAGCTGTCACCGCGGGCGTAGGCCCAGTGCCGGCTATCGGGCCATCTACGCCGCCGTGGACAATCCCCTAACAAAGGCTCACCGACTGAGGCCCGATCGTTTCCCACGCGCTAACGGTCCACGCCGGCCGCCGCTCTCCGACGGACGGCGTCCAATCCCGGCCCATTTCGGTGCACAGGCGATAGCGCCGCTCCGACCGGAGATGGAACGGAAACAACGACTCCAAGTCGTCGAAGGCCCTCGTGACGCAGCCGAACCGCCGAGATGTCGATACAAAAGCCTCACCGATAACTTGTAAAACCGATGACAGGAGAAAACATTTGTTTGCATTTGTGAACGTTGTATTGTTTTTTTTTAACTGACCATCATCTCCAATGAAAAGAAGCTTGTATCGCGTGCGTTCGAAAAAAGAGCTCCACGCCATTGTCTCTTCGAAATTTACAAACGATTAGAGGCGGAGCGAGCTGTGTATAATTGACACATTGAGTTTCTTTAAATGGAAATGTTTATTGAAAGCGCGCAAAAAATGCACATCGCAATATTTATTGGAGACTGCTGCTTCGAAGCATTATAAGAGAATAATGACTTTATGTAACATTCGCGGATAAATAAGACAATTTTAATCCACTTGGTCCATAAATTTGCATCGGTATCTTATAATGAAAGGCAGTTTGTCTGAAACGTCATCCTTCTTTTTACGGAATATTTTTATTGCAGAACTCGATATGAGTTCATCTATTTGATGTGAAATATAATTAGTTGTTATAACACTCGTCTGATCTAACGGGCGGTGATGTCCACGTGGCCACGAACTGCGCCGTTACGAGTAGCACGCAGGCGAGCGGCATCGGCAAATCGGCTCTTTGATTAGATGCGCTGTAACACAATACGCGAATGGGGCCGGGCGGTGACGCGGCGCACGGTTTACGCTATTCCCGGCCGGGCCTAATTTTAACCATCTGCGTCTCCCGGTCCAGTTTTAGGAAGTGGGACGGGGCGCGGACTCGCAGCCATATCGATTCGGCGATGCGCTCCGACGTAGTGCGGACACGGACGGTCGGGCGATTCACGTAACCACGAGTGATCCTCGTCGGTCGTAGTCAACCACATCACTAACCAACCTTAAGGATGTCAAACTCTCTAGGCTCAAGACTACATTACTCAGGAATAAATACAACACTTTACGTCAATCAGCAGGAAGCCTTGGCAGGCCAGGTAGCTTAGGTCCATTCGTGGAATAGCTGAAGCCAGTGCGTGGTTCTATTCTGGTGGAAAAAATGCCGACTTACGGCAGCCAGGAATCGGCGGACGGGTTCAATTAACCGGAGTAATGATACGGCAGCGGCGATCAGTCTCCGTCAGGCGAGGCAATTACGCGCCACTCTTAATTGGGGACTCCGGATTGGAGATGCCACGTGACGTAATGGGGAATATGAGCGCCCTTCCAATTATCGGGACGACACTGGACGCACGCATCTGGCCGCAATCCGAACTAAATCTATAATGGATGAGAATCCGGCGCGGCAAACGAGATCGTACGGGCAAGCGCGCATACATAACAAAACATGCTGAATGCCAGGGTATGGCGGTCGGGAATTAAGCTGAATTGATTGGCAGCTCTGCTTTCTTGAGGATCGCAATGCGATGACAGGCTTGTTAAACTTTCAGATGGTGACAGATAGACAACTTCTTAATAGCAATCTCATTATTTTCTTTCTTTTATACTTTTACCAGATATTCCTGCATAGACAATTGTGGAATATTTTAACGGTATAGAAACGCATTGTGTTCAGTTACATTTCAAGAGCAATCTAAGGCGTCGTTTGCGGAAGTTTCTGGAGACTGGTTCGGGATAGGCCGTAACTCGCATACGAATGCGTGGACGCGGAGTGCATACAGAGGAGGTACAATCATTAGAATCACTGTTACAGAGCTGTGAGCTGAATGGCGTAAAGCGGATAGATAATGTTGTAGGGATTTCGGATTACTTGGCACACGGCACTGGGATGGTTATCTCACGATTACGAAACCATTCCGGCGCAATTTACTTGCGTCAAGTGCCTAAATTAGTTTGCAGTTTTACTACGCGTTACACTATGTGAATAGTTTTATGTGGTATTGGTGTTCTCATTATTTTTAAATTTAAAAACACAACCAACTGTGGGATTAAACCAATTGTTACCAGGATATTTACTTGATAATATATAATTTTTGCTTTTATCAGGGCATAAACATAAGCATATAAATACACTAAGATATCATGAGAACGCAATTCAAGTTTAGCTACCACGGGGTATCTAAATATTTAATAACCAGAATGTCTATTTCTAACACTCATTCTTGGATTCATTATCGCCTTATAAATAGTAGTATACATTAGCCACTATCCTTTTAACTACGAAACGAGCATAAGCTTGCAGTAATCCCACCCTGTTCAGAGTATAAGCTTGCAGTATCTCACCCTATTCCGAGTATAAGCTTGCACTAATCTCACACTATCCATACATATACCAATGGATCACACGGCCAATTAGTAAGGGCAAACGACACAAGCGCGTAACGAGCCGAAGGAAATGCCGAATATCTCAAGCGGCAACGCATCGCCAGTAACGAGAGACCATTGTGTACGCGATTTATTCATTCCCAAAGTAACAGGATTGGGTACGAACGGAACAGGGTCCTCAAACTGCATTATGCAATAACTACCCTCACATAGAGGTATGTAAGGTGAAGTAGTGCATTCAATTATCTAGCTAATGATTAAGGGAGAATACGGTCTGAATGGTATAAAATTTCCAGGCATTGAGATAAGGGGTCAGGCTTTTTGGATATTTCCTCTCCACATTTGGCAATACCTCAGTGGATAAAAGTGCATTTGATGGTATTAGTTACGGAATAAACTTACCGTAATGATGTTAAAAAAGTCGGTAATCTAGTAAATGCATTATAAATAATTTAAACACAGTTGAGTCAAATATTTCAATGTTTTCCAGACCTGTAATATCATTAAATCAACACATTACAATGCCAAAGACTTAGCATTACAATCTTCTTCCATAAAGTCTTTATCATGACAATTGGTAGTACTAAGGAGGGACACGAACAACATATATCTATTAGGGATTTTGATGTATCCCCATATGGCCGCACACGATCACAGCCGGGGATTAAGTCACGCTTGGAGTTACGTAACCCGGGACTATCGGCCGTCAATCCTGCTAGATCCCGACGATATGCGGGCGCCATTGCTCGGGCCGTGGCGCGGGAGGTTCGCTAAATTAGGACCTTACCAGATCATACGAGCACGCTGATTTCGCCTCTATCGTTTATGAGGTAAAGAATAGATTTGTATCCCCTAATTTATGATAGCTAGTTAATAAAGGACCGATCCCAGACCGTCCATCTTGCAGTATGCGATGGATCCTTTTAATCGAAATCGCGACACATTAAAGCGACTGTCCCTTCGCGGGTGGCCAATGGCATTAATAATGCACTTAAACTCTACAGAACAGACCACTGAAATTCGTCACCAACGGTCGGTCGCAAGAGACGCGTGGATCTAAGATTCATTAATCCAGTTGTTAGAGATAGAGACAAAAAAGCGAAACAATAGCAGGCTTCATCAAGTGCAGCATGCCATGAGACGCTTTTATTAGTCAAATTAGCTTTATTGTTGGATAACGTCGACTTACACGCTGGCAATTAGCTAAGCCGCACAATGCTGTGAGTCAGCACGGATCGAGGCGGAGTGCGCTCATCAAAACAATGGTGATAAGTTAATAAAGGGGACGCGGGGGGAGAGCAACGTGGTATTACGACGCCTGCCCCAGGCGCGTCGCTCGGAATACGTTATCGGCACGTGAGTCAGCTCTGATTGGACTCAACTGGCGAACTAAAGGGAATGTGCACGGGCGTGGCGCCGGAGCCAAATTATAGAGAGCAACATGGCGCCTGACGAATAGACTACTTATTAGATTTATTAGACAATCTGCATCAAGAAGCAAACGAGCAAGGACATGTAAGACTTACATGTAGGTGTTAAATGTAGATATATTGATCTTAGCAAATATTGATCTTGCATAACAGCAATGGAAATTGAAATAGACGAAATTTGGCAAGGCAACTGCTCCAGAGCGAGAATGGATGCGGCGGAGGAACTATTTCGCGAGGTTACGAAACGGCTACGGCGGAGCGGGGTCGCCGACCGAATTCCGTATTTAAGCGGCCGATGCCAGTAACGGGGAATGCAGAAAGGCGTTGCGTCATCCCTTGCTACGGATAGCTACTAAAGATGCAAGTGTTCGGAGAGTAGTAAACTAAGATAGCAAACAAATCTGGTACTTGCGCTAACTTCTATTACGAGTAACAACTCTATGTGCGACGAAACTGCTTGAACGAACGACGTCAAAGCCACCACACAAACTCATCTCGAGAAATGCTATGAGAATTCTTAAAGTGTCATCATTTAAGTAGACATAGTATTGAAATAACTATATCCCGTACCGTGGATATTCACAAAATACTAAACTAATTCGAAATACCTAAGAACTCGTGTGAAATCATTGCCTGGGAAAAGGTGAAAACGCCACGCGGTCGCGAGAAACTCGGGCGGTATGCCACGCGACCGGCCGCCATAAAAATGTAAACAGATCCGCGTGCGGGGGCAAGCGAGCGGAAAGCTCTGGCGATTGTAATTACTGTGTGAAAAGTTGGCAATACTTAAGTCTTTGATTATGGATCACCTACATACTATGATGAATATTAGTTCTTGGAATCTATACATGTAAATCTAACAATAACTCTTGATATTTTGACCATTAACATTAGGGACGGAAGTGAAGACTAGCGATCAGCAACTCAAGAAAAAAATTTGAGGGGACATAACAAGGGATCCATTATGGGGACACTTCTTTCGCCGTAAATAGTCGACGTAAGTAGAAGACACGGTAATCGATTTTGACATAAAACCGCGAGCCGAGTCGGAAGGTCGGTGGCGAGTGGGCGCCAGATGGGCTTGAAATTAAAACGATATGCAAATCGTTTGCGGGGGACTGATGCGACGGCGCCTACAGCTGACTACTGGGCGTAGACACACGTATAAATAGTTGCCGATTAGCATCAGGATATTATAGTAAAGTAAAGTAACAGCCTATTTTTAAATTGTCCCACTACTGGGCTAAGGCCTCCTCTAAACAGAGGGTATAGGGCATAGTCAGCGAACACAGTCGGCATGACGAACTGCACATATTAGATATGCAAGTTTCCTCATGAATTGTTTTCCTTCACCGCTGAGCACGTGGTAAATCAGCACTTAAAATTACAATTAAGAAAATACCAATTTCATTGATGCCGGTACCGGGGTTTTCACTCAGGTTCGCCTCGAGTATACAGAATTAAAGGCAAGCGCCCGGACACTAAGCTACTACGGCTCTGGATATTATAAACGAGCGGTTAAAGACAATGTAATATAAAGAGTTCATCCTGTTTCCTATTGAAGTCTCAAAAGTACAAATATCCAAACTGATCACTCCGAGCCTCTCGGACAGATTTGATAACTTAAGCACCCGGAGCTGCTAAAGCTGATGTAGGGTATACACTCAAGTATACTAAGCAACATTAAGAAATCAATGAAATTCACGTTCTTAATTCCTATTGGTATTCAAACGCAACGTAATTGGTGGATTACAAATGGGGTTAGCTGAATGATGCAACCAAACTGACTGATGGACTGGCCTGTCGAGTTGTACTTTTCACATCAACTATATAAGACGTAATGATTTTAAGAAAAGCATTATAAAATGAAACAATACTTGTTTTATTTTATAATGCTCCGAAATATATTCATCGTGTTATACATTCATTAAGTACATTCATATCTAACGGAATCCCTCACACGTTAAATCTTGAACAGAATAAATTTTTGCAAAGCCAGTCCACTGTGTCACAAAATACGACAAGCGCTAGCTTACCAAAAACTTGAATATTAGGCACCGACATTGCGTCAGTTTCGGCAGTACATTTCACGATCAAGGCGATTTTCAATTAAGCCTTCTAATCCGGATCGCGTCTCGAGGTCCGGACCCGCGCTGACGTCGCCGATAATTGGAAACTGTCTCTAGTTTAGAACACCTGCTACTCTGCGAGTTTTTACTCGTGTTGCATTATTAAAGCCTCAGACCAGGCGCCACGCCACTGCGGTTCTTAGTTTTAACTTTTATTAACCTTTGAAATAGACACAGTAACAGTCAGTTCGGTTTCTCCTTCGCTTTGATAAAAGTTACGAAGCAATCGAGATGTTTTTGAATAATTCTACAGACGGCAACGCAAAACAACGTTCAACTTTAAGACGAAAAAACTCTAATAAGCTAGAACATTATCTAATACTATCAATAGTGTCAAAAGATCTAGAACAAGCTTCGAAACCTATTCCTAAATATTGTCCAAATATCGCACAAATAAACCAGGTCACTCTCCAATCCAAATTCTAGAGATATATAAAAGCATTGGAATCTCGTCTCATATGTGAGTGACAGACACAGATTCTTTACATCATCAGGGATTTGGACGCGTTCTCTGCTTCTTAGGTAGCTGCCGCTAGTTATGAATGGTCGATTCATTGGTCGTAATGAATCAACTCACCGCTCCCACTTCCGACCGAGACCGGTTTCGAACGTCAATTATCGACCCAATTTGAATATTATACGACTTTGACGCGATCTTCGTTAGGAACGGCGTATCGAAATCTATCAGATAATTTGCTACAGTATGCGGTTGGAAACATTTCTCGGTAATTTTCATTAAGCTTATTGTGATCAAAGTTATTTAGAATACATATAATGAGCCTATTCGCCTTTACGGTAGTGTCGAAATCAAGACGGCTTCGGGTCGTAAACCGCGAAAGTTATTATGGTTGTTAAATATCAAAAGCTTATTTTAACCACAATTATAAACATGTATGTCTATATCTACCTTACTGAAAAACATTTCTAATCACAAGGTTGATATTACACTTGATTTATTCGTATGATTTAAACGTGATTTTTTTTTCCTGTTCCCTATCCGTTTCAATATAAAAGCTTAATACCCCCTCCATAACACATTCTGCCGTCGTACTCTGTGGCTCAAGTATTATAAGATATCTACGCCTAGATCCAACTCGAACGCTCAAAAAACAAACAAAGAACACTTTAAGTTATTACACACTATCCGCGAGCTATTTACAAATATATAACGAAATACTCCATGCGTCTATTCGTGTTATATTAATATTATTCATCTGTTCAATTTACAACGTCTACGTGGAAACGTGATCCGATCTAGAAAGAAACTACCGTTGGGGGTGGTGTGACATGTGGGGGTGGGATAGATG
>DWHK01000033.1:0-20999 GCA_018247855.1 Graphium androcles | reverse complement strand
CACTAAGGATATCTCCTTTCCAACAAAAAAAAATCATCAAAATTGTTTAATAAACGACGAAGTAATCCGCGAACACACATAAAAAAATATACGGTCGAATTGACAAACCTCCTTTTTTTGAAGCCGCTTAAAATGAAACACACCAAACACACCCTCGTATTTATAACATTAATTAGGATTGAGTAAAATTATTTCCTTCCCGAAGAATGTCCTTAAAGCAGATAGGACGCTTTACAAAGACTAAATGAAACAAACATATACCCAGATAAGTATATATAAATATAATTTGATATGATTTGCCCAGTACATTGCAGTCACAGTAATGAGTCAATAACTCAACTGTCACTCGTGATAATGTTTTAAGTGCCTAATCAATAGGCTGTGCATATTGCAGTCAAATTACATGTCAATATTAGTGTAATTATGTGTATAGCTTTAGTTGTCATTCGATCATATTATAATATACTAGTAGTTCGTGGCGAAGTTGGATTTTAATTTACCTAACAAAGTAAAAATTGTACTTATATTACCTACATATATATTCCAAATTTCGTTTAAATTGGAGCACTGGTTCGAGAGTTATCGCGGAACTTACATATGTACATGCATGCATAAAATGTGTTTTTGCCCCAACTATAATTGCAAATCTCACTCACTTTGCTCGGTCAACTAATTGCTCAACGAGGTTTTACCTGCGTTATTTTTTCTATTTGTTCAAAATCCAAATTATATGACCATCCAGTTAATAAATTATTTGCGTGTTCAGTCCTTTCATCCGTTTCCATATAATGCAGTAAAAACAATCGTTAAAACTTTTACATTTATAATATTTATAACATTAATTAGTATTTGCTTTACGTATAAAATTAAAGATAAGAACGATGGTAGAATAAAAAGGTAGCATAGTTTTTTATTACATTTTTTAGATTATTGATTGCCTCCGTGGCATAGTGGTATAGGCCCTTGCTTTAGTCAAGTTACTTTCACTCACACATATCAAGAAAAATACTAGGAGGTTACAATCTCATTCCTATAATTTCTCTATTATATTTGATAGATAATACTATCAAAAACCTAACTGCAAAAAAGAAAATTTAAAAATATTGCACTAAAAAGACCGAAACAAGATAGAGAATAGAGAACAAAATTAAAATAAACCTGTAGGAATAGCCGTTTGGCAGATACGAGGTAATAAAGAAATCTACAAACAAACATACAAACAAGATACGCGCGAAAAACTTAACCCTTTCTTGGCAGTCGGGTAGTAAAATCCCTAATATTTATTGCATTTCTGTAATAAGGTACTACTATGAAATGGCTTTTTCTTAATTTTTATCAAACATCTCCTCCGCCAAAGACCTTCTATAGAATCCTTTCCTACAAAAGACAATGTTCTCAAACAAAAGTTAGTGTTCTACGGCGGTGTTACACTTGGAGTTTAGGACAAAAGTTTATCACAAAAAACGGGTATAAGCTTTTAAGCTGGACTCATCCCCTAAATGGGAATTTGTTTTTTTATTCACTACAATTATAGGTTAATTTGTAAGTTAAAATTTAATATTTGAGGTTAAATACGTTACATCCTAAATCGATTATATCAATATAAATTCAAAATATCAATGGAAAAGTAAAAAAAATAAAAAAGAAAAGAATAAATATTTTAATTCTGTCTTTAAATTGATTTTTTGACCAAATTTTCAAATCGCAATGCCTATTTTTGTCAACAATACAAAGTAATTAATGATATAATTAGTGTAATCGTGTGTTTAAGTCTTGGTGTAATCTATGTTTGTGTTCCTACGACTGATGGATTGTTTCGTTGTGTAGTTTTTTTAATCACGAAAGTGTGAAATCCATTTATAATTGTAATTTCACGTAACACTCGCACGTTGTGACAGTCTATGACGAGGCTTTTGATCTTTTTTCAAAATGGTTTGGTACAAGGGTAAATCACTATAAACATTCTACGCACAGATACTTGCAAGATAAGAGGAGCAAGGGGTGCATGATGATGCGAATTCCTTTTTTTTTCGCCAGACGAGCGAAAGTGCGGTGGAAATGTTCTTTTTTTACTTTACGCCCGCGTGAAAACCGCAATAAGTGTGTGAGGGTGCGATTAATGTCTGCCGCAGACGCAGGCGCGTATGTTTGTGCGTCTAGCTCGTAAGTCATGGGGGATTGTATGTTGTTTATCTGCGATCCCTGATATATTACTAATATGGCGGACTTTGGCGCCGTATCAGAGCAAATAGCGATGTTCACCCTGATTTATGATGCAATTAGTTCTACGGATGACCGTGATTTGTTAATTTTCATATACAAGTTAATATGCGTGAGGAGTTTATAATTCATCAAACTTATTTATTACTAGCCGTTACCTAAAGTTTACTTGCTATTATAAGAGTTTTATTTTTTGCCATTTACCATAAATCTTTTCCTAAAATAAAAGTGGTCTAAGTTAATCCTTATATAAAGCTGTCTGCCAGCCTAAGTCCTATAAAATTGGCCCAGGCGTTTTAGAGATTAGCCGACCTAAACAGATAGACGAATGGACGGTCGGACGGACACAGATAAACAGATGGATAGACAGTCAAACAAAAATTTAAAAAATATTTCTTTGATGAATACTATCGTATTACTTTTACATACATTTAGAAAAATAAGTCTTATTTTGTCATTACAAAGATGAAGAAAAAGATTATATAGTGTGAAGTATCGTTTACTTCAGAACATTAACCAGTCCATAGTATCGGATCCTAAGCTAAGTGACAAATCGTTTAATAAATATAAAAAAAAAACATATTGTGATCGAACGAATCGAATTTTATGAACAATAGGCTTTATATTAAAATGAAATCCTAAGGCGATTGAAGTTGGTTTTTTAATTTTCTCTTCGTTTTTCATCTTGTTTGAATATAGAAATTCATTACATGGTCAGATTAAAATATACATTGGGTTACAGCGGGAAATTGATTTTTAGCCTGCCGCAGCTAAGCCCTGGATGTACAGTCGAGTGGAGATTCGTTACAATTTAACACTGGACATTGATTGAGTGGATTATTGCATCTCAAAATACGCTATTCGCCCTTGCTGTAGCAGACATTTAGTGTAGTTATGACAGGTGATTGAATACTTAGTCCTTGCGTGTTGAGCCACAGACAGCTGGTATTGAACACGAGATATTCATAGATGTACACTCGAGAAGAAATTTGTTTCTATATGACGTTGGAGATAAATTTAAAATACGGTACAGGTGATTACAGACGCGAAATGTATTTAAGCGTTCATATGTAGAGACAAGGGAACATTGGCTAGAATATATTATATGGAAAACTAGTTACGAGGATAATTGTATTACGAAATATGGTTTTGTTTTATTTAGCTTACATTTGGCTGTTTCCTGTGATTAAAATACTTTGTCTTCAGAATACAGGTACGGTACTAGATACGATATTTCCATTAATGTACAGTCGTGTCGATATTACCTACAATATAATATGCGTTATTACATATTAAAATGACGGTTGGTGTAGCGGCTAAAACTTTAGCGACGTCACAGGTCTTGGGTTCCATTCCAAACCGGGGCAAATATTTGTATGACCTGTAAATAGTCGTTTCGGATCTGCGTGTTTGTGTCTGCGTAATTTATGTTTCTAAAACGCCCTTGTTACACAAGCTTAGATTCTCTAATAAGAGCTGCGTTTTTTAAGAAAATAAGTTTAAATTTTGTCTAGATTTCAGTTAGTCTATTGCTCGGTTTATGTTTGCAGAGGATATAGCAGAAACTGTATATCCATCAATGTACAATCGACCGGACACTGATTAAGCGGATTACCTCGTCTCTGAATAAGGTTTTGCGCAGCTGAACATGTATTTGGTTATGACAGGTGATTACTTAGTCCGTGCGAGCCGAACTGTACATATGGTACCGGACACGAGATTCAGAAAAGGACAGTCACGCTGTCGTTACAATATAACGCCAAACACTGCTTAAGCGGATTATATAGTCTCTAAATAAGGTTTTACCAAAATCTAACCATGGTTTTGGTTATGACAAGTGATTAGTCCGTATGTGCCAACCTGTACACGAGATTTCCATCAAAGTATAGTCGCGCTCACTGTCATTCCAATATATCGCGGGACACTGATTAAGCGGATTATCGCGTCTCGCATACGGTAGTGCGTTGCTGAGCCGTATTGGTGTCGATGCGTTTACCGCGATCCTAGCGCACTACGCGCATATCGGATTTGGCGTGGCCCGCTGCGCATAATCGCATCACCGTCCCGCGGGAGGGCTGCGGTAGCGATGCCCATTGCGGGCTTTGTTTCTATACTGACGTGCGGTAGACGCGATTAGCGTTATCGAACGGCGTTGTATGTGGTTCCAATTTTTTTCTTCTTTTTGGGTAAACACTGTTCAAGCATAGATTCTATAGCAGCAGTCGAGTAGGAGCAGGAGTTCCATTTAATTTTTTTTACAGAGAAAGGTTAGCAAGCGAGAAGACGGCTAACTTGATATTAAATGATCGTGTCGCCCATGGACACAAATCCGAAGAGTTGCGTGTGCGTTACCAGCCTGGGAATTTAGATGGAATAGGTTTAGGATGAGTCAGGAACATTTTAAGGATTCGGAGAGGAAAGGAATGTGAAAAGAAGGGGGAAGAAACGGCCATCCGGCAACCCAAAAATTATGTATACTTTATTTTATGCTGACTTGTAAAGGGCGTTTGTACTTCTCCGGGTGAGCGCGGAAGGAGAAGGACAGCATGAGCTGTATGAAAGATGTTATGTTCTTGTCTATTAATATTGACCTGTCCATTACAGAATTTTTCTGAGTTGAGCCTACCGCACAGTCATGATTAACGTCATCGATTGACATTGTATACGATTCTTTTTGATTTAATAAATTTCTTTGATTAAAGTAATTTTAATTAATTGTTGGCCATATTGAGACAGTCTATAAAAAATGGTAATCACATACCATCAGGTAAACTGAAATCAGCCCCTTTATCTACTCTATTATTATAAAGAGGAATGATTTGTATTTTTGTGTGTGTATGTTTGTAATGAATAAACTCAAAAACTACTGAGTCGATTTAAAAAATTCTTTCACCATTGGAAAGCTACATTCACCCTGAGTAACATAGGCTATATAAATATAAAAAAAAAACTTATGTCCACCCGTGCGAAGCCGGGTCGGGCCGCTAGCTAGTCATATTTATACAAATATTTAAAAAAAAAACCTGATTCCAAAGTTGGGTACATAAGAAATACTTATGTATTTGGAATTTAAATAACTTGAGATTGTTCTAAATACCATCCTAGCCGTGTATCTCTTTTGATACATAATTCAGTAGCCACATATTCTGCCCTAGATCAAATATTACATATTTAATGAACATCCAATACAACAAAAACAGTGTATCGGCGTGTGTTTAGTGTTACAATAAATCCTATGAATTTTCAAACACGCTTTCAATGAATATTTAACATAACCTTTTCACGCTTGGACGATTAAGCGTGTGAATATTTAAATGAACAATACTTTCTATGTAAAATGTAATCGGAGGTAGAATTTATACAGCAAAACTACAGAGTTAATCTTCTACCATACACATGTTTGTAAGAGATAGATGATTAACAAGAGCGCAACAGACCTACCGTGCCAGATCGACCGGGTAGGTAATACTACCTCACACCCAAAGCCAGTGTGAAATAAAGTTTGCTTACCTTGTGTAATTTCTAAACGGTAGCCACTACCAACTTTTCCTATTTCTGTCCCTTCTCAAATACGTTCATATTCCCTCATCACACTACCTTACATATTTTCTTCAAGGCTAGCAACATGAAACTAAATGTTTAGATGTGGGTATTCATGGGCGGCAGTTTTCCCCTAACACCAGATTAACCGTCGCTGGCCAATTTTTGTTCCTAAAAATAACTTAACCTCAACCTTCAACATTCTGCGAGTATGATGCTTAAGCTGTTTCCTAATAAATTAACGATCAGTTTGTGTTAATTAATTTATAATTAGTCACTAATAATACAAAAAGTCAAACAATAATATATGGCATCTATCGTAGCTAATCATAGCGCAACACTTAGCCATAAGCGGAACAAAGCATTTCCATGAACGTCACTTCAAGTGTACTTGTTCTCCCAGTTTATCTTGAGCTCCGCTCGTATCCTCACGTCTCTTCGTCGAATTCCACATAAACACAAAGTTACGATAGGGGCGGGATCAATTTACGGTAGCTATCGTGTGTCGTGGCTTTGACGTCCTTTACGATAACCTAACGACGCAGTGTTCACTTTCCGAGCATTCACTCGATAGTGTTACCCAGTGATGCACAAAGGTACCCCGGTTCGAGATAAGCGCCGTCGAAATGTATTTTGTTACACAGATACGTTATAAACGTGATGCTGGGTCCTGGAATCAAATAATGAATAATCCTAAAGTTGTCGTATTAGAAAACTTTACCTCTTTTGTATATTGTTACCGATGTACATATACAATTAAATATATGAAAAATCTCACCTTCCAGCTTTTAAAAATCTGTCTTTTCACGTGAACCACCTAGGTTTTAATTTTAGAAATTGGAATAAAAATTACTAATCTATTAATCAAATCTTCGTTATGAACAGGATTATTTAACTTTATACATGTTATTTCGGTGTAACCATCGATTAACGACTCTTTAGCAGATAAATCATAACTTTAGGTATGCCCGTTCCTTATATTCTAAAATGTCTATGAAATAAAAGACACCATTCATTTAATTTCACATAAATTTATTATAACTAAAAGGGTCAATAAGTAATAAAGTTAGATGAGTGTCCAACTATCCATGAACTTCAACATAGAATTCGTCTTTAAGACCTGGTTACCTTGCGGCAGGGAGGCATAAATCTCAATCATAATTTGTGTGTGTCAGGAACGGTCCAGTGCGGTCTAATGATTGATGGGCTCCGGGCCTCGCGCTCATTCCAAATTCAAATCGCCCAACGAGCTGCCATCTTGCAAAATGGCCGACGCAAAGTAAAGAAATTGATAATAAATCTATCCTTCACTTAATATTACGTAACGAGAAGCTTTATAAGATTACATTATGACGCAGTAAACCTTGTAACTGGATAACTTTGTAATTATATTATCATAAACGCGTTCAATATTTAAGGTTATCGCTATATCCATATATAACAAAATATGTTTTGTTTTTATCGGTGATCACTTGCGCAGTGTGCACCCTTATCTTTGCATTTGCAATGCCTGCAATACAACTTCAAAACAAATGGTGATATATTCACCATATGATACAAAAACATAAAAATGTTGTGTAAAGTGGCCTATCTTCATCTCCCTTACCCTTCTCAACTAAAATAACCAACCAAGTGCGAGTCGGATTTGCACATGAAGGGACCACCACAGGACAATATAAAAATCAAGACTTGTAACTACAACCCTTCAATTTATTATTTAATTTTGTTTTTATTATTTGTTCCTATAGAAGCAATAGATATACACATTCTGCGAACATTTTAATCGTCTATTTGTTGCCATTATTAAGATCAAGGAAAGAAATCAAGAAAATAACACATTTCTAGTAGGGGAGTCACATAAAATTTTTCATTATTTATTTATTTTATTTTTATTGTAGCGCCAACTGAAATACAAATTCTGTGAAAATTTCAATTGTCTTATTTATTATGGATCATGAAATACAGACCGTTGACTGATAGACGGACGGACCGCGGAGGCTTAGTAATCGGGTGCCTTTGATTACTCTTCGGGTACGGAACTCTAAAAACCATCAACTACTTTAACTATTTCTTTAAATATTATCAATGCATCAGTAGTCCTTAGGACGTTCATTGGCAATGATTACAGCTCAGCATCAAGGTCGCAAAAAATAATCAATACGTTACTAAAAAAGAATAGTTTATAGACCCAAGAGACGGCAAACAGATCGACCTTAAAACAATAATGCCTTTTCGTCGCGAGGCATCGCATTAAAACGTAAATTTTACGAGATTAAAAGGGTGTCGCCGGCCGCCATGCCCCCGCTTTACGACCCTATGGAAATTTCGCTAGTTATTTTTATGCGGGTGCGTCATTTTATTGCGTCTACGAAGGTTTTATTGGAAATGTATGCGGCGCATTAGTTTCTAACGGCCACTGTGCGTATCTCAAATATGAAATGGGACCGTGTTTACTATAACTCAAAAGAAATTGGTGAACTGATATGTAAGAAATTATATGTACTGATTTTGAAGCGTAGTACCCCTATGGGCGTCCAACCACAGTATAACAGTTGTTTAAATCACTTTAAGAGCACTAGCAATTTTTGAATTGCCATTTCAAGTGAGCATTGTATCAAATGTTCAGAATTAAAATTGCGTGGGAGATATCCACATATATTTAAGAGCGTTGCTGCTCTTGTCGGTGGAGCAATCTACAATTCTCTCTACATAAAGCTTTTTCTTTGATTTCCTGATCACAACGTCTAAATTTTGCTTCCCTTGTTGTATAAACTTTCCCCGGGTCGTCCCCGATTCCTCTTTTCGTCTATTTTTCCCTCGAAGATGGTTTTAATCAGTTAATCATTTCGTATGAGGTGTCACAGCATTCGTCCTCTTCTCTCTTCCAGCCAGCACTTCTACGTTGGTTTTCGTTTCTGTCCAACTGATTCTTTCGCTTCTCCTCCAGCTCCATTTCAAACGCTTCCAAATGTTCCCTATCTTTCTGTGTCATGGTCCATGTTTCGCAAACATACAGTACAATGCTCCAAATGTATATTTTTATTTATTTTTTCGAACACGGCTAGGTACTTTCGCGCTCAGTAACCATTTTACTTATTATGAAATCTACAGGAAAGATACCAGTTAAATAAATGTTCTGTTTCTGTTCTGTTACAACCAAATTGAACAATTATTTATGTAGTAGGTCGCTATTTACATATTTAATTAACTATGTTTAATAATCTCTAATTGTTAACCGTTTATATTCTAATATGCTATTGCTGTCATTTTTCTGCTTAACTTGTCTACGCTTTAACATTAATGATGACGTCGTTAAGCCATTTTTTCTAGTCGCAATTTTTCCTTTATGTAAAATATCCGCAGCAGTTTCAGTTATTATACCTATTGCATTATTCCATCTATTCTGTATATTAGTGTTAGCTACACTATTACACACATTATTACTATATTGCACAATTATATTGCTTATCTTTATCCTTAAAATAAGTGAGATCAAATATTTTTGGTTTGTGTTTTCTTTTGATTCTCTTTACTTCAAAATAGTGAGAACTAATCAGTAGATGGACTCCGAATTTACATCCGCCTGGTTTTACAATTATTTATTCGATTTAGGAATTTACTTTTTATCAAAATGTAGTCTATTTGGTATCTACCAATGTCACCCGGCATTTTCTAAGAATAGAGCCTTCTTTTTGATTGTTGGAACACTTTGTTAGTTATTATAAGATCATGTTCGTTGGAAAATTGTATCAATTTTTTTCCTGTTTTTTCTTTTATCTGAACGAAAATTTCCTACAATATAATCTACTTTCCCTTCAACAACAACAGGGTAAAATATCTCATTAAAATTAAATCATCAGATACAAGATCAGCGATAAGACATAAGAAATTTGACGAAATCGGAGAGCGACTTACCCAAGATTTACGGCTAATAGATCATGTTATTTTTCAGGCAATTCAGTGATCAGCTCGTTTTGCCATCGCCCCTTAGAGTTTCCATAAGTACAGCGGAGGTGACCGAGTATGAACCTTGAGCACGGGTGAGAACAGGTCTGTAGTTTATAATCACTATTAATTAATAAGTTTTAATATTATCAAATTGTTTTAATAGTCACAACAGTAACATAAAAAGTATTTAAGGCGCCATATTACAAGAAATAAATAAATACATGGTTACAAATATTTACTCTAAGATTACTCCCCTTAGAGTAAATATTTGTACACTGCTTTTGCTAAACACAACGTACTAAAAGCGATATTAGCACTCTATGTTATTTGTATGTATACTCTCTAAGCCTCCCAGAGAATAATAATACCAAGTCATGCCCTCGCAGGGTTCGAAGTTACGATCTCCCATTTCTATAACAAGGGCATATACCACTAGGCCACGGAGGCAGTTACGTGAGGTTATGTGAACGTAGCGTCATTTGTTGCTTTATACGAAAAGATGCAGCTCGCGTACAGGCTCGAGTGGCAAACTTCCGCGAATGTATTACTCTGTGACGCTCTCCCTCCAGTTTCTAGTTTCGATTCCCGACAAATGTTGCTTACGCCGTGCGAATTGGATATAGCTTGGAGGAATGTTTGAGCAAACTTCGCCTCAAAACTGTATATTAATAGCTTTTGCTGATTGCCTCGGTGGCTTCCGCTAGAATTTTGAACTTGCCGGAAGTCGATTGTTACGAAATTCCACGCCAATCTATCGCAATAGCACAAAGAGAATGGATTAACTTTATTTATTTACGAGTAGTTGACCGAGCGACCAAAGCGAGTAAGGTTTAGAATTACAGTTGGGACGAAAAAACATTTAATGTACGTATGTGTGTACGTATGTATGTATGTATGTTCCGCGATAACTCTCGAACAAGTGCTCACATTCAAAATAAATTTTTAATATACATTTTATGTTGGTAATAATAGTACAATTTTTGAGATTGTTGGGAATTAAAATCGCTTTAGTAGTTTAAGAGATATTGAAATAAAATAAAATAAAATAACCGCGAGGTCCGAGTTCGCAGTGAACTATTATTATTAGATATTGTATAAACTAAACGACAATGTACTGATCTGCTGATTATGACAACAGGATATAATAACTACAGAGGTAGTTCTTTTTTTCGTTATATCTATAGACCCGCTTGACCTTCTGGTCTTGACCTTCTCCCTCTAAGTACCACTGCCTCTCACACAAAGTCAGTGTAAAATAAACTGTGTTTAGCTTGTGAAATTCCTGATTCGAGTTTCTTTACTCCTCTCCCTCTTTAATCTTGAATATATTCCCATCCTCTTCTCTTTTTAATCATATATTGAGCATCCAAGGCGACGGTAATCACTTATCTGGTGACTTGACTTGCATGTTCAGGTGATAACTAAATTAAAGTAGACTTATTTGAAAGAAGATAACTTCGGAAGTCTTTACTAATAATTCAAAATGAATAATTATGGTTCTGCTGAACCGTCGTAAAGCGTTGTTTGACATTACTTCTCTGTCATGACATTTGTCATCAGCTAGTCAGTCAGTGCCGTCAGCATTTACTCGTCAATACTGTTTATTGAAATCGAATGATCAATAGGTTGACATTTTGTTTGTTAAAGTTCAAATAATAATGTAATCGATTATTTCGTTTTTATTCTTTTACGCATGTTTTCCTTTGGAAAGAAGAAATCTTCTGTATTTTGGGGTTTCTAAGAAAAACAAAATATCTTTTTTCATCTATTTAACTACTGAATAATGTTGGCAGTGCTGGACCCAATAGTGTCTGCCTCCTCTTTATTAATAAAAACATCAAGAAAAGTGATTCTAATGTCTAAGGGGATCTGTGAATAATAAAAAAACAATTGACTGTTTACCCCGAACATTAGTCAACTAATGTTTTACGAAGTGTAGTGGGGCGCTGTCATCAACTTGGCAAACGTAATTAGAATGCAAATATTTGGTATTAATTAAAGCGAAAAGAAAAAATTATAAAGCTTCACGTAAAACTGGCGGAATGGACCTCCTAATTAAGGGAGGGATTATGCCCTGTCATATCCGTTCGTTTGACCTTAATGCGGATTAGATGAAATATTTCACATCGGGACATTTCCATTTGAATGGGCCCACCACTCGCAGCCCAAATAAATTATTATTCGCCGCTTCGCAATTCCAGCTCAGTTTTATGGCGCCGAGGTATAACTGATAAGATGACCTTTTTCCAAAATGGCTGACTATATACATATATTTACTTTATAATAAACAATATAAGTTTTCATATTTGAAAAATTTCATCATCAGCCTAGGTGGCTATCGAGTCGATTTTGGTATGAAGACATTTATTTTACTTAAAAATACATCCTATATATTTATAAACAATTCAATAGCAGTTGTGCTTTGAGGTCTTTAATACAGATCGATATTATGTTCTATATATTAGTATTTCGCTAAATTTGAAGATAAAATTACAAATGATTTATCTTTAAAAATATAATGAATGAGTCAGTTATTATGAAACACTTGTTTAATTTATCAGTAAACCAAAATTAGACGGTCTATTTTCTAGGGGAATAAATGATCAGTGGAATTAATTAATAACAAAATTATGTAACAAAAGGGTCAGGGATTACGGATGCGCGATTCTGATAATAGAAATAGGGATTTGGTTCAAGTGATGAGATTGAAGCGATTAAGTTTTAAAGTCTATAAGGATGTCTTTTTGATAATTATGATATAAACTGCAAAATTATTTATATAGATGGTTTTTGTAAATTATTTCCTTAAAAAATATGTGATAGTGATATACTAAAGATGTATTATTGAAGAAGACTTTTGTTTTAAGCATGGTAGGATCGATTTTGTGATGCAATTGATTAAAACTGCTTGAATAGTTTTAAAGAAAATCAATTTTCTTTATATGACATAAAAATGTTATCGTTGTTGTCAGTGATTCTAAAATATATAAAGAATACAAATAGTTATAGACACAGAGAATCAATAACTAATTGACTAAACTACTACGATGTCACTTCTAGAACACGCCGAGCATTCTATATGTGACACGAGAGTAACAGATCAAAAATGTATCTGTATCTGTGCAGACACTTGGCACTATAATTAAGTATAGATCACCATTCAATTTCCGTGATTATTCAAGGAGTGAACAACCGGAACGATTTAATTTTTTTTTAAAAATAATCATTGCACTTTAACAGTCCGCTGTCCACTTGTTAATTACACCAATTCATATCTTGCGGGGCCTAACGAGCTGGCAAATTCTGAAAAACAAGCGATCTCGATGAGGGTCCGACGGAGACGGTGGGCACAATTAAAAAGTGGAATGTAAGCCCAGGATTAACTGGCCCGGTAATAATGAGGCGATCCGGTGAATAATGAGATAACGGCCCCAGCTGAGCATGTGTCTTCCGCTCAGTTACAGCATTGTGGCTAAGTCAAGACAAAGCGGTTAAAAGGTCGGTAAAATCGACTTTGTTTGGTTATGGAAAGCCAGGTCACTAAATATTAATTGGTATTATAGATATATATTATAGATTGTTGATTTTTACCAAAAGAGGTAAAAATCGATTATATTTAAAAGTGTGCAACTCTGAATAAGATTTATCAACTTTAAATTAAACGAGTTATGACCCTAGAGAAAAAGGTCCAATATAGTGTAATAAAATATTTATTTTCATTCTATTAAGAGATGCAGCATTTGTCGCCGAACAGATTTTTTACTCGTCTACACAAATACAGCGGTCAGAAAATATAGTATGCAAAAGCCTTAAATATACGTTATTTGTCAATCGTAAAGTTAAATACCTTTTTTGTTGAATTCGAAAGTAAAAAAAGTTATTATACAAATAGTGAGAGAAAAAATTTATAATGAACCCAGTCACGTTATCTAATGGAGGCACATTGTTCCTAAAATGTCATAAGCTGTTTCGTTACTTAGCTTGAAATAAATAAAGCTTTCCCTCGGCTTCGATGGTGTTAATAAGATTTGACAGCTTCAGGGTACTGGAAACTTAAAGCTCTTTTGCTATAAGTGGCAGTTAGTTAAAAACTTTTCAAGTTCTAAAAATTTCCTAGAGCAATTTAGAACGATGAGCACCGCCAAGGTGTTGGAGATTATAGGATTTCTTTAGTGTTGTAGCATTAATTTAATATAAAATATTACTTTAAAAGAAATAATGATATCCTAAAATTTTACAACTAAAATAGGTTATGTTTAAACTTAATGCCGTTTTTATGAATTAAACAATATAACCATCATTATGATTAAAATTGAAGTTGCTACTTAACTAAATCAGGGGATGATAATATTCAATTTAATCTAGATCTCATAAATTTAAACTCCAGGAGCTCATAGCCGGGCGCATGACTAACTTATTTATATGAATTATCTTGGTTTTCATGCAATATTTGCATGCCTGCCCAAACAACCGATCATTGAGTTACTGTAACCCCGTGGAATTCGAACCCCCGAACGTAGGTTTTAAAGCAAATATTAATACTATTAGCTGACCTAAGAATACGGTCCACGTATAGCATAAAAATAGGAGACTACGCATTAGCGATCACAGTCTGCTGCTTAGAAAACACATTTTAATTATGACCTCCTGGCCGACCCCGTACCCCGTAATTTAAATAAAGTCGTTAGCCGTCGAGCTAAAAGCTACGCTCAAGTGTCGCTTTGGCCCGCTCCGGGTCCCAACTTTCCACAATAAGAGCACCGGTAGAGTAAAAAGTCGGGTAAAAATCCCTCCGCACGCCAAGTCGGGAATCAGGGCGGAAATATCGACTTGAAAAATTTCTAGTTTGTTAGTTCGTCGCGGTCGTGGATCGGATTATGTTCGGGGACGGCCTCACGTTGCTCGAGTTTTGCTTTAGCTCTTTTGCTTTTGATGAAAAACTGAAGCTATTTTTTACCTCGTGCTCGTAAAGTAACTAAGGCTGTTCAAATGTTAGCAACTATTCCGCTACTTCAAAGGGGTTTAATAACTTTTTCGGTTTATGATGTTAGTTTCTAGAACAGTGGTTTATGTCTTTGTTTTCAGTTTGCATTTGTCATTATTAAATTGATATGGCCTATAAACATAGAAAGTTTTGAGCGTAAGTGATAGACCAAATTTTCGTTTTGTCCAGTTACATTCATTATAGCCTTAATATCAGTAGCATTACGGCAACCATTACAAATCAAATAATTGATACCAGTTGATTATAAATTTTTTCAACTTCATAAAATCTGCAACGAATTATGAGAAAATAACATTAGAATACAATATGCCAAATAAACAGCAGATTTTAAGTCTGTAGATACCCTGTACGTATTTTTTCAAGAATAGGTTTATAAAGCAATTGTTATCATCCCTATTACGTCGAATATTTTGGGGTCTCTGAATAAAATGGTTGTGTAAAATTATTAAATATTTACAACGTTTTTTTCATAATATTGTAAATACTATCTTCATATGTCAATCGAAATTTTCAATGGTAGGTAAAGTATTAGAAAGTAAAATTTATAGCAGTTTTACTCGCAATTTTAACATTTATTTGTTGCATGGTAAATCAGACATTCCGTAGTGCCTATATCTAAAATAATTTTTTTTCCAAATCCGTTTTTTTTTCATTTTTCTCCACCTCTAAGCGGCGTATCAATATGAAAAATATACCACATTTTTAGTAAGATCTACATCAATACAAACATGAAAAGCGCATCCAATTACACACAGTTTTTTTCGTGTGATGCGCCTATAAACATACAGAAAGACAGACAGACTAAGTTATTATAACAAGATTAAAAAAATGGCTAGAAAGATTTTATTTATGTTCTAATATGTTCTATGTAAAGACACCCGCAAGATACAATTTTATTATATGTATAGATAGGAGCAGAGTCATATATAATCGCAAACGTACATCCTGATCAAAATGCGTCTGGAGTATTACAGAATAATTAACCGACCTCATTACATATAGATAAGGGTGGTGGCGTCATGCCATGTATGATACGTAACTGAATTTTCAAAACTTGCCAGCCAGATAGTTCGCGTCCCTATCTGCATAATAGCGTGTGACGGCGATATATTAGAGGCAGTATCGGCGCTACACCTGCGTCCGATATTATTCTGATACACATATAACGGACCTCAATTTGAATAATTCTCCATGGCCTCATCCACTCTTCATTAAACTCACATCAAATTCGACGGCAGACGTCTCTGATTGATAGTAATTACACATAGGATGATTTGATTAGCTTGTTAAAATCTAGCACCTACACGATTTATGACAATAATAAAAATATAATCAATGTTACTGTCATACTAAGATTTAACAGATTGATGCAGCCTCATTAATTTGGTAATTTGACAATGTTTTTAGGTGGTAGAAAATAACATCCTTTCACATCTCTTGCTGCAGTTATATGGCCGCGCTCGCCCGGGAAGGCACCAACGCTCTACACAAAGTCGACTGTCAATTTTTTTGGTTGCCGGCTTTTCCTACACTATTATTTTCCCACTCTTTTCCCCTCCAAATCATTAATATGTTCTCAGCCTCTCCGATCCAATAAACCTGTTCTATCAAATTTCTCACGCTGACAACGCATACGTAATGACCCTTTAGATGTTGTGTGTCCATGGGCGACAGGATTGCTTAACATCAGGAGATTTAACCATATATGTAGGTCGACATTCCTAAAGAAAATATACCATGAAATGAACATGTTATAATTTCATTTTTTGTATTGTTCTGTTTATCTGTTTTTGTTCGAAGAACAACCCAACTCATATAGTACTCCTCTTTCACTATTGTATTCAGTTAAAACGATAAAATCAAGGCACACAGCAATTGTTACGCTAATCCGTCAATCGAACATTTGCACCGTCCAACTCAACCCAACTTGATCGCATAATATAGTCAAGTTCCGAAAACTTAGCACTTTTATCGAACCATATTTTTTATAAACCATTCCTTGTTAATCCTTAAAAATACGAGATAGTTCAATATAGGCAATTGGCCGACTTTAAATAAAAATGGATGAGGTCCTATGTTCGACTATATGTATTTTTTATATATTCTTGCTTAAATTATTTGTATGTAAACCGACTTTATTGTGTCCTTTTTGTTAAAAGGGTATTGAGGAAAAAAAATTATAAGGGTATACAAATTACATATAAGTTTTTTGAAGTCGATCGAGGTCAACTTATACACATTTTTCTATGAAAATGAATCATTGTATTGAAAATTTAAAATCTGTACTACATTTACAACAGTGTTTATCACTTGCCCCATATTTAGTATTATGGTCTGATTATAGCCTTTTCAATTAATAAATTAACTTAGGATCAGCTCAATATAAATTATGGTGAATATTACACTTACTTATATACTTACTTTGGTGAATATTATATTAAGATTTTTAAACTTAAAATTTAAAATGTGATAAAATGGAGACAGCAGTAGATAACAGATGTTTTATGAAAGCTGTTCCAGTTATAAAAGCTGTGAATGTCCATAATGAAGTATTATAGTATAAGCATTTTAAAGAACGATTTATTTCTTTTATTGCTGACCTCTGTCTTGTATTTCATTTCATCGCCATTAATTCGGTTAACACATGGGCAATCAAAGTATGTAAATTAGGGTGATCACTCAACAGATTCAAGTCACGCCAAGTCAAAACGATAGTCTGGGTGCCGCGCCAATATCAATTCCATATTCAACGACACCAACTTAGCGCAAAGTGCCCCGATCCTACGTTATTGATATTTGACAAATAAAGCAATATATCAAATGACATTAGGAGGGTTGTGCCTACCCTCAGCATAATCTTGACCGATAAGGGACGTGCGCGAACGCCATTAAGTTTATTGCATCCAATATAGGGATGCAGGGAAGCCACCGAAATACCAAATTGATGGACGTAAAAACTCAACCGATCTCGCTAATCGTGCATTTGTATGCATATTGCCTGTTTAGCATGCACAATGCCCATTTCGATTAAATCGTTTTGTGTTCGATTGCGTTTATATCGTCCAATACTACTGTATCGAATAGATAAATTTAGTAAATTGTATTTTCGTCTTATAATAATTTTCATTATATATTAATGTAAGTACTAATTACGTACAGATTCTGGTGCAAATATGAGCTAGCTTACCCATCTATTATTACGTCACATAGAAGCCAGCCTACTTTTAAGACCTTAAAAAAGTTGAGTTCAGTTTTCAAATCGATTTAATTTTACTTCCCTTCTTAAAAGCGGAAGACATAGAGTAAAGGGTCACATAAAATACTTGTCTTGCCTAGTAGTTTCAACAGCATTTTAATTTAATTTTTGGCTCCTAAAGGTTGCAGAGTTGTGTTAAAATACCTTGCAAGCTTTCAAAAGAATTGGCCTATATAAAAAAAAAGAAATTTAGAATCCGTCTAGAGCTTAACTTAATTATACAAAAAATAAACACACTGTTTAGTTAGAATGTGTATGTATATGTAAGTTTATGCGTAGAATAGTAGGTGTCGTTATTTATTTCATCAAAGTAGTTAATTGATATGATGTTTGACTGATATTATTATTTTTTAAAATGCTCTTAAGAACAATTATTTAATTTAAAAAAAAACTTCTACAATTTAAATATTTTAATATAATACGTTAAAAAAAATAACTATGACAGGACTTCTCTAAACCAAAACGTCAGCTAAAATTCCAATACCTGTGGCATTATTGTAGGAAATTTATTTTAACTACACGTAAAGCTTTGTCTAAAATCTCAAAATCCGTAACGTATTGCTGTAAGGGGACATTAGGTATGCTCATCAATACTACTTCTGTGTCGTAAAGCCAAGGGTGCTTCATGGATATATATGTTTTGAGAGAAAACCAAAGATTCTACATGGTTTATGCTCGATCTTTAGTAATGATAATGGTGATAAATAAAAAATATCTTCGTTTAGATCCAACAAGCCATACGAGTACACAGAAGAGATACCATAGGAGTCTTGCTTTATGCGTTTCTTTTTTAATTAGAATATTGTTATAGTAGTTGACAAACATGCTTACTTGAAAAATAAATAAATAATGTAAATAAAATCAACAGTTATGACAGCATTAAATACGTTTAAAAATAATTTAAATAGTATTCCACCGAACTCGCGGTCATTTAATTTGTTAAAATTATTTCACATTTATCTAAATACCTCATAAACTAATGAAGCGAATTCGATGTTCAAGGAACTTAAAAATTGTACTAATATTACCTACATGCATTGCAAATTTAATTTTATTTTGAGCACTGGTTCGAGAGTTATCATGGAATATACATACATGTGTTTTCACCCTAACTCTGGTCGTAAACGTCCCTAGATTCGCTCGCTCGGTCAAAAAAAATGCCTGCTAAAAGTATCGAATATCTATCGCTATTTTCCTTCTTGCTCTAATCGAGCGTCAAAGCTTTGGGGGATTGTTTATTTGGATTTATGATCGGGCTTCCTTTAGGATGGTTGGCGTGATGCCAAGGTCTCTACCTTGACAAAGAATAGCCATCAATAGATTAGCATTAGCCTTACCACGAGTGGCCGTTACGGATTTATTGTGCTGGACCATATTTGGGCCCGAGCTCCGCTGTTAAGGAAATGGCTGGCTAATTTATTTGAGCCTCGGGCAAAATTGATGTGATTGAAAGCAAAATGTAAATGAGGAAGAAAACGATTAATTATCCGATCTTTAGGTCGGGTATAAGAATGTTAACTAGTAATTTTCTTTTTAGCCGACTTTAAAATGGGGGGCGTTTCTATATTGTGTATGTTTTTATGTATGTTCAGGCATTATTTCTTTCTTTATGAATCGATTTCGGTAATTATTTTTCGGTGGAAAGGAGTATGTACATATTCGGTGCGACCACCATATAAATTTTATCAAAAAACCCAGTCGTCTTAGAAGATAGAAGTAAATTTCATATACAATTTTGAAATAGATTGTCTTCTGTTATTAATTTCTAAACTTGAAATATATTTAAGCTTAATATTTTAAAATATGGTTTTAAAACATGGTAGTAATATATATCTTTGGGTTAATTTTTCGTTTTATGTATGTACATATATAAATATTATTTTGATTTTTTCGAAAATTGCCATTGTAATGTACTTTTTTTTATTAGACGCATTGTTTTGTTCTTAATTATAACTAACATAAGCCAGTACAATTCTAAGAAGACGGTTAATTTCTTTAATAGCTACTATAATAATATTCGATGACGGTTGGCGCAGTTACTAAGAAGTTAGCTGCGGTACCGCGGGTCGCGAGTTCGATTCTCACAAGACGTAGATGTTACAATAAGGGCAGCATTTTTAAAATAAAGATAAGATAATACTGCACACAAGAGTTCATTTATGTCTTAAAGGCATATAAAGTTGTATTCGGTAATTAATTATGATTTTTTACTCTTTTCTCCCCTTCTTAATATAAATTCGCGCCTTCCACATTACCAATTTGACGGATTACACGGAGTATCCATTCTGAGATGCCTTCACAAATTACCAAGGGCGTTTTTCTTCACTACAACGCTTATTTTTTATGTGCTTTTTTAACGTTTCATCTAACAATATTCGCTTTCTTTGTTAAATCGTTATAAAGACGAATGACGAGGAAAAAAGAAAATATTGTACAGCAAAAAAAGGCGGCGTAGTTTGATTTATTGCATGCGTATAATTTGTTTATGAGTACATTAAAATTAATGTTCATTTTGCATAAAGGCAGTTAAGCATCAGTACTTACTTAATTCTTCCTAGTATCTAATTTGAACCGAAATTTTAATTTAACCAACTTAAAAAAAGTTTATCTCTCACATCATACATACATATAACAACAAATATGTACTGATATATGTTCGTAATAAAAAAAACTTAGTTTTCAATTTTGATGACCTTTTTACTACTCAGCTACATATTCAGATGTAAACGGTTTTAGTGTATCAAATATGTCACGACAATTAAATACCAAATATATTTCACAACATAATATTGGTACCTAATATACCGGATTAGTATTTATTTTTTTTATTTCTAATGGCGAGGATTAAAGTCCTATTTCAGTATAAGCGTATTTAATTTTAACACATACCTCACCGGAAATGTAAATATTTTGGGATGCACGTATTTTATACCAAATAATGATGAGTAAAATATATCAACATATGATTGAAGTAGAATTAAATGTAAAAGTTAAGTTGTAAAACCTCTTATACCTACTACAACATAGTAC
>DWHK01000032.1:0-21063 GCA_018247855.1 Graphium androcles | reverse complement strand
AAATTTGTCTACTACCCAAAACACCTAATAATTCTAGCTGATAAATGGCGAGTCTGTTGCTGTCTAGGTCAAACAATATACATAATTTCAGTTAATTATTGCCAATGTTATTCACATTTCGTGTTTCATAAAAAAATCCTAAAAAATCATATTTAAATTTTGACGAATTTTTAGTTTTTTGGAATTTCCTACAAGGAAAAATCATTAGTCAATTTTTATTTATTTTCATTGAACGATCATCGTCATCATTATTCTTTACCACTTGATCACAGTTAAAAGATTTGACATCTCGTGTTCCATCTATCCAGAAATTCCTGGGAGCATTATAAACGAGACGGTACATTTGATGGACTATAACCACTTACAAACAGTTCTTGCTGCAATTTTCAGGTTGCTCGCAGGAAGATACCCCTCCTCCATACGATATCAGTGTAAAATAGAGAACGCTTAGCTTGTTAGATTGCCGGATGCTGTTTTCTTCTCCCACTCGTCTCCCTTTTTAATCATAAATATCCTGTTGTCTTCCACCAAACGGTCTATTCATTTGCTGATAGATATAGTAAAATGTTTACCTGTAATGTTGTTCTTTAGATGGTAGTTCATAACATCTTTTTACAGCTTTTGCTCAACTTATAAGGCCACGCTTACACAATAAAACTCTTAAATTTGCGCAAAAAACCGCGGACAACATTTAGTTACAAATAAAATCAAAGGATATATAGATAGCGTATTAATATTTTTTCATACAGCGCATGTTATTAAGTAACCTCATTGAAAGTTATTAAAGAAGTGCTTTAAAATGGCTGACGCCTTTACACACCTGGAATATACATTCACGAGTTACTACTGACTTCCATCTGCCTATAAAAGGATTAAGAGTTTAGACTGCAACACGATTCCATACGTCTCGTCATACTGTCAGAATTCACATATTGCGGGAAACTTGACAAAAGATACGAGTAGCATATAAATAGTTGTCAGTATTAATACATACATCAATCGTTTTATAATTTGGTTTTATATCAAATTATGTGAATTTGCGCCATTTTAACCCATACATTTTCAGTAAAGTCGGTTTAGTCGTTTTTTTTAATCAAAATAACTAAAACAATGCATTACGAAAGTTCCCTTCTAAGATGTTGGAAGTCGGTATTATATAAACATTATTTACTACGAACAGATCGTAAAGCTGTTGCCAATAGATACTTAAACATTCGAAAAGTTGCGAGTGCATAGCAAGCCTTAAATGTTGGAAAGAATAGGTCATAATGTAAGAAAGTTTAGGAAAATTTAGAATTTGGAAGAAATAACAAGGAGGACATTATAGTGTTTATGATTGACGATACAATTTAACTATTTATTGATAACCTTTTTAGATGGTAGAACATAACGTCATTTCGCAGCACTTGCTGCACTTCTAAGGCTACGCTCGCCCAGTCAAGCCATACCTCCCTCCACCACGTCGGCATAAAATAAAGTTATGCATGAATTTTTGGTTTGCCGGATGGTCGTTCCTATCCTTACATTTTCCCACTCCTTTGTCCTCCAAATACTTAATATAATCCCGATCCATCCTACCTAATAAACCTGTTCTATACAATTTCCCAGGTTGACAACACACACGCGACTCTCCGTATGTTGTGTGTGTGTTCGCTTAACATCAAACCGTCGGCTCGGTTTGTCATCCTTTCCATAAACAATTGTTGTTGTAATTAATGATACAACTTAACTACTCGCATTTATAGATGACCTATACAAACCATTTTACTTTCTTTATTTATTTATTTTAAAAGTACCATTTCTCATTATTCTGTAAAACGTGTTAGAACGCTGACCTTAGGGATTATCCGTTTCTCGACCTTCCGTATTCGGCGAACTGTGATGAGTGTAGGTACATATTTGTGTTTTGTAATTCAGTTTGCCATGTTACTGTTAAAAATATGAGGGTTTGTGTGGTTTTAAATACTTGGAAGGTTTGATACTATAACGAAAGATGTGATAACGATCAAACTCTGTAGAGGAAGGAAACGAATTAATTTGTAAGTTCAAACAAAACCACATTAAAAAAATGTTCTCAAAACCAAAACTATAAATGATTAAACAATATTGATTTATAAGAGTAACCAAGCATGATACAATTTACTTAGTAGTAATTACTTTTTTACATTCATACATTGTTAATAATTAGATTACCAATATATAATTTAAATAATAAAATTATTCATCACCGGTGTATAGTATTTCTCGATAACCGTCCAGTAATTAAATTGAGTCTTCTGACCTTAGACAAAAGCCGTAAATAAAAAGAACTTATTGGTACGCACATAATTTCAGTAAATTCCTAACTTACCATTTCATAAACTAAAAGGCCAAAGCCTATTTTATGAGTGTTATTTAAAATGTAATTTAAAGCTATTAAAGACTCTTGTTTCTGTCAAATTGCATTACATTTAATCGCCAACCAATAATAGCTCAAGCGATTTCCGTAAAATCGCGGTTTAAATAGTGGATGATTTATATTGAGTCATTTAATACTCCAGTTTCGGTTGGATCGTTTTATTAGTGTCCATTGGTTTACCAATTATTAAAGCTGTATTGAAATTAAAATTTTGTAATAAGACATATAATTCTTTTTGAACAAAGGAATTGTTTAATTTTCGTGAAAAATATTTACTACGTTGTATGTAACTACTTAACAGATTGCCTCCGTAGCTTAGTGGTAGAGGCCCTTGCTTTACAAAGCAGAGGTCTTGGGTTCGAATCCCGCGGGAGACAACGACTTTGTGTTGTTGTTTCTTAGTTGGGTTAGGACAATATGGCCCGATAACCCGATTGCCTGAAAAATAAGATGATCCATGACTCCGATGGGCATATAAAAAGTCAGACCCTGTTATCAAAAAGACCTTTGACAATCGTTAAAGGATGTCAGTGCTTTCAAATATCCTGACAACTAATTCATCCTTCGAATTCAGTTTATCCCTTTGGATTGCAGAGGTTAGAAGTCTAATAAGTATAAACTGATATTCAGGTAAAATTTGATTGGATTAGAAGCCGACCCAAGGTAGTAAGGCTAGGTTGTTCTAGGCTTGTTACTACAAGGCTCGATTGCCTGAAAGTTCATGCGTCAGATGGGCATACGGAAGGTCGGTTCTGCGCCTGATCTCTCTTTGTTACGTTTGTCCGTCCCATCAGGCAATAGAGTTTTATTATTTTAAAGTAGCTTAGTTAGTCTTGCATTTGTGCACTATAATATTTCATGCGCCGGTGATTTTTCTATAGATTAAGTAGATTAGCAGGCGTGGCCGAAATTAGGTTTATGGGGAGTAATTGATAAAAAATTAGAGTTATAGGCAGTAGTCCACATGTTACCTACAGCTCTGGTTACGTTCATCGGCCTACCCATACGACTAGACAGGCACCGCATAAAATGAGCTGGTTTAAATTAGTAGTATGTAAGGTTTCCACTTTCCCTCTGTTTTCCAACTTGTTATTATTCTCGATGAATTTCCTATCCGTTAGATCTATCAGTCTATCAGTTTGATTAAGCAGCTCGTCTGCCACTAAGTGATCACCGTCGCCCTGGACTCTTGCAGCACCAGAGGAGTTACAAGAGCTTTGCCGGCCTATAAATATGCTATAATTTTCAACAAAATTCAAACAACGACAGGCGTGCCTGCCAACTTTTTTCATAAGAAAACTGTCGACTGTCAAAGACTGATATAGTTAATTTCGGGGAGATATGCACTAACTTAAGCCTTACAGTAGATTGGTGTAAAATTCGGTTTTTATCTTTTTTTGCCTTCATCCGGTAAGTGATGCGTCTCGTTTCAGCTCTGGTAACACCACAGAAAACTCACTGATTTGTGAATGCTCTAACGTTAAATAATCTTCTTGCGTAATAAAGAGATGTTAAACGTTCGGCGGTTGAAAGTGAGTAAAATGCAAAAGCTTTAATATATCTATAAACTACACTTTGGATACTTGCAAAGTCATAGACGTTTACTCTTAAGATAATATAAGGTAAATGAAAGAAAATATATTTTAAGTTATTTTTTATGATGAAATGCGTAGCCTTGTCATACTAGATACTTCTTTTACATTTTGTATCATACATGAGTAATAAAAAAATAAACGTCACATTACTTCGAGTAGCGTGTTTGAAAAAAAAATCCTAATATTCTACGAAAGTAGCTAGCGTGACCAATGACATGGCGTCATCAGTGAAATTAGCGTATTACGATGCTTCGGTTACTGAAATTGCAACGATTCGCTGTTATTTAATAATAAAAATCGATAAATCAACTCATTCAGTTTGTCTCAAGTCGATGTGGCTCAAGAAAAACGTACAATAATAACGATAAATCTGAGCGTTACCACTGTACCGAAATAAAACGTGCGTATTGTCATTTCGCCGAAATAAAACCATTCAAATTCACGTCCACAGGTTCACATTGTGAGCGGCGGGAAAGCACGATTGACTCACGCGGCGGTTTCGGAGCCGCGCTGCACGCATACGGAATTGTCTGGCGCTCCGCCCGATCGGGTGGTCCCCGCTCCCTCGAGCCCCCCTGCCGACTCCACTCCGCAACCTGACCCTCCCCAAATTGTCATAGTTCAGAACTTTACCCAGAATACGGTCGCTCACGAAGTATCCAGCTCCGAATCTCGGCCCCCGCCTCCCCCTGTGCCTCGTTTGCCGCCCCCAGAGCACTGGTTGCACAAGCGACCCTTCGACTACAAATATCCCTGCATCCCTCGCCCCTTGGTCCATCTGGTTAACACCGACCTAGGCGCTGAACTATCTCGCGAGTCTCGCGCTAGAAAATACAGTGCAACGAGATCACCTTCCTTGGAGAAGGACGACAAATCCCCTTTCGTTAGTGCCGAGTCCGACGCTGAGGTGTTTGGATTCGACGAGCCATCGGTCGTTAAGATGAGCGACAAGGGCGACTCCCCGTCCGACATGTCACCGGGCAACCTGCGGAGGTTCCGATCGATTAGCACGCGGCTGAACATGTGCAGCGTGAACGAGGCTCATGTCGAAGGCATAGAACGCGCGGAGATGCAGAATTCGCCTAGAGTCATAGAGTGCAGTTCGGCGAAAGAGAAGTCGTCAACTTCTAAATTTGATTTTTCCCCCAAGTTGTTGGCGGACAGCATGAGTTCGCCACGATTCTTCACGCCACCCGAGATGGTGTCGCCTGCTTTTTTCTCTGAACCGTCGCCGAAATCCGTGTATTACGACAGTGTTAGATCGCCGAAGTTCTTTCCCGAAACGCCTCGCGACTCCGAAGTACCGCAATCACCAAGAGCGCTGATCGATCATTTAAATAGAACAAATGGTTTATGCGAAAAACCCAGTTCACCTAAAGTTTTAAGCGCTCGACCTAGTCCTAAGGTTCATAGTTACAACAAAGAGAATTATTTCACCTTCGAACAAGTGACTTTAGAAGAAGGAGCTGCAAGATCACCACGACCAAAGAGATATGGTGGAAGATATTCAATCGAAAGAGAAAGGTTTACTCCCCCAGCGGATAAAGACGTGAAGAAGTATAGACGACATAATAGCTGCGACACGAATATAAAAAATAACGAAGAAAGTATATCGAAACATGAAGACAACAAAGTATCCGACTCAAAAATCGATGTTATAGAAAAAGACGTAGTTGATTGTTGTGCCAAAATCGACTCAATGCACATTGAGAATAAAACTGAAACTTTGAAAATTAATGAATTGACGCCATGCGAAACAAGTTCAGCTCAAGCCAGAAGACAACGACTTAAATCGATCTCCCTAGACTCTGACAATGCGAAAATTATAGAACAAAATTTAGGTATACCGGTAGCTAAACAAATAAAGGATCAAATGAACGAAGCTTATAAGAATCAAGAGACCAGTACATCGTGTGAGAACGTGGACAGACATACAAAAACAAACCCTAATGAAAGACCGGCATTTAAGTTTGATGTCGATCAAAATCATAAGCAAGTCGAAACGGAGGAGCCCAAGTCACCTGGTATTCTTCAGAGGAAAGGCCTGCGACAGAGTTCCGATACTCAGTCATTTTTAGATATGCCCAGGTTTTCGCCGAAAGAATTTGAAATTACCGTAACATCGGATGAAGGTTCCACAGTGCCTGCTGAAACACAAACGAAACGAAAAGGGAAAAACCTACGCAATTTGACAATAGATCTTTCGAAACGCGATAGCGATTTAGAAAAAGAGCTGCTAGAATTTGAAAAATTGTACACTGACGCTGAAGAGAAGAAGGTTAAAACGCCTACACTGAAAGTTAAAGCGACTTCCCTAGATTCGTCGGAATCGGTCAATCTTTCTTTGCCACAGAAAAAAGCCCTGGAAGTACCTCAAAATTCGATATCCGTACCAAATACTCCTAAAAGACAGTTGAAAAGAATACTTGCTCAAAGAAGTATCAAACACGACGTGTCTGGCGCTAAAGTAGGATATAATACATTACAGTCTAATGCTGAACAAAGACGGTTATACATGAAAGGTCAAGATAGTGGTATATTTCTTAGGGATAACCACGCTAGTCTAATGTTGTATCAGGCAGGACCGTCTAGAATGGGGTCGCGTACAATGGGTTCATTTGAAGAAAATATTCCCGATTGTCCTGAAACTACCCCAGAGATAAACGTTTTAGGTGCTGATAGCAGACCCGGGCTTTTTCAAGAATCTGGACAGACTCTAGGCTCTAATCTTCTTAATTATAAACAAAACTTAAGCGTATCAAGCACAAACCTAAAAACATTACCTGAAGGCGTGCCTTCAGATGACTTCGAGCCAAGTGCAGGAGATGAAAAGGTGATCAAGAAATTGCATAGAAGGAATTCCAATCAAAGTTTGTTGCTAAGCACGCATAGCTTGCAGAGTTCAAATTGTTCGTTGAGCAGCGCAGGGGCTTCGTGTCACAATCTAGCGACCGTTCGAACGAGTATATCGAATTTTAGTTTAAATTCCGACTGTAGACAAAAGAAACTATCAATAGACAGAAGAGACTCCAACGCATCGCTTGTAAACGCCGAACATTTAACACCAACAACACGGGTCATATGTTCATCTAATACTAATGTACCGGGAGAGGTGTCGAAAAATTGCCTTTTACAAAGGCGCGGTTCGAACAATAGTTTAACATTGAATATTCTTACTACGAATAACCTTAGCAGGCATTCGAGTAACAGTTCCCTAAATAAAGAGTTGAAGCTTGGCCAGAAGAAGGGTTTGCTTGAGCGCAGAAGTTCAAATACATCTTTGACGCTTAACATTAATACCTCTAATCCACAATTATCAAGTAATCGAGGGCTAAGTATTTCCAATTATAATCTCAACGGATCCACCTGCAACTTGAGTAGGTATAACAGCAATCACAGCATTGACAATGTACCAACTGAACCACGTAAGGGAATCTTGGAGAGGCGGAGTTCTAATACATCCTTGACTCTCAATATTCAACCACAAGAACCGAGAGATCTTGAAATCGATGAGACGCTAATAGACAGCAATTTGAAAGATTTGCCTCATAGAGACAGACATAGAAAATCTTTGAGCACGGAGAATCTGATTCCTAAATCGTACAAAAATCGGACAAAGTTACGCAGCACTGACAAAGGCATAGGTTTTGGGTCACATGACAACTTGTGGTCAACTTCGTACACGACAGAGCAAGAGTACTCGCAAAATTTAACTTTTGTTTGTGGTGACCAGGAAAACGAAATAATATACGCATTCGGCCGTCAGGATGATCCCACTTTTCAGCAGGGTTTCGTCAAAAATATAACAACTAAACCGCTAAGTCCGCAAAGTACCTCTGAAGATTTTAGGTTATATTTAGCGAATATGCAACATTTGCAAAATGCATCGAGTGTTTTGACTCGGCAGCAGCTTAAAGATTTGAATGATGTGTTTCAAAACGGTTATTCTAAGGTCAAGTGTCATAGCACCAATGAGGGTCAGCATTGTTGTTCCGGACGTGTGGATTCAGACGTTGCAAAGGAAAATCCTCAGATGGTTATACCAGAGCCTGTTGCAACACAACCGTGTTCAGAATACCAAAAGACGTTATTGAGAAACCTGCACCAAGAGTTCTGGGACATGCCCACAAACTTTCAAGAGAAACCAATTGTTTCTGGTTCCCATCCCAAGAATAGGTACAAAACCATTCTGCCCAATGAACATTCTAGATTCATTTTACGTGCAGATCCAGGTACTGTCGGCGAGGGTTACATAAATGCCAATTTTATCAAGGTATGTTATGAAACTATTATTTAATTTTGGTATACACGGTGTATACATCTTTTTGCATATTTTATAGTAAAACAACTATGGGTATTATTTTTATTGCTTTAAAATTACAAATTAAAACTAAAAGTTTAAATATGAATACTTTACTTTAACGCGGTGCATTCAAAATCGACATTGAGTTCTTTGACCCGCTTGTACAAAGCTCTTGTGCAAGCTCAGCTCAGCTCAGCAGAACGGGTGAATTCGCTTACTTTTTAATGCTTGTGGATCTTTTCTTGAAATTTACTTAACGCAACCTTATGAACCGGTTGGCTTACTAATGCCTGATCGTTGTTAAATCCTTCAACAAAGAAAGAAAATTTTGAAAATTTAACACGTTTATAGATTACATGACGTTTAATTGACGGATTACGCTCATAGCAGATATATTATCTTTCACTAAAATAGTAAATATTATTTTTCTTATAGTTGTTATAGATCTTTGCTTTATAAACCGGAGGTTATAAATTCGAATCCTGCTTGAAGGCAATAAATTTATGTTGTCATTTCTTAGTTGGGTTGTGGCAGTACAAGTTGATTGGTAATGTTCAGGCAATCACGGCATGCTTAAAAATTAAGATAATCCATGCCTTGGATGAGCATGTTAAAAAGACGGTCCTTCGTCTGATCCTTCTTCGGTCGTACCTATTATCTGGCCGAAATAATTTGAATGATTCATTAACTGTCATTTTAATGGGTATGGGCGTAATTTGTGTCCGTGAAATTCATGTTTCTTGAACTCTTTTATCAAATGAATATTTTTGTAGTGTACAAGGCGTTTTAAAAAAATAGCTTTCAGATTCAAAACAGAATAAAATAGTTTTAGTGTCGTCTGTCTCAGCTAAACAGTATTTTTATGGTATTTCAGGGGCATGAATATACGAAGAACAGCTACATAGCGACACAGGGTCCACTTCAAAATACCATGTACGACTTTTGGATGATGGTGCACCAAAACACGGAAGACTTTATTAGCCAGAAAAGTGATGCGTCCTCGTCTGAGCCAATAGTACAGAAGATCGTAATGTTAACAAACTTCGTTGAGAATAACCGACAGAAATGCGAGAAATATTTTCCACTGGAATTAAATGAGGAGTTAACAATAAGAAGCCCGGATCTAGCGGAAACTAGTTTTTTCAGTGAAGCAGAAAGTGGTAAATTCGGTTTTATAATTAAAAATACAGGCTTAGTGAAAAAAGCCGGTTACACAATACGAAAATTAAGTGTGAGACATTTCAAAGACGAACCAACTGATGAAGATAGTGAAAGTGAATTGACAGTGTACCATTATTGGTTTCATAATTGGGCGGACCACAAGTGCCCCAAAGACGTGAACGCTTTGTTAAACTTAAGCTTGGACGTATTGAAAGACCAAAGTTATAACTTTAGTGAGAGTGATGACGAGAAGGAGGAACAGTGTAACTGTAATGATAGTCCAAAGTTCGATTCTAAGTTTGTGTTTCCTCCATTGGAGGCCGCGAGTGTTCCTTGCCCGGTAACGGTGAAGGTATCTTCACCTCTAGATTTGTCTATAGAGAACAAGTCACCACCAACAATTGTACATTGCTCGGCTGGAATTGGGCGAACAGGTTGTCTCATAGCCATCCTAAATGGTATAAAGCAGCTGACAAATGAACAGAAAGTGGATGTGTTAGGCATAGTTTGCAACATGAGGTTAAATAGAGGCGGCATGGTACAAAATTCTGAACAGTATGAGCTGATTCATAAAGTCTTATGTCTGTTTGAACAGGCATGTTTGCCGAGTTTATAGCTAGGTTAGATAAAATTGCTAATAGGAAGTAATATATAAATAAAAAGCTGTTTTATTACAGTTGATTACTATTTTATTTATATTGTTATCATTAATTTATTTGCAAATTAATATGTATATTTGTTAGGTAAATTTTGGGTATTTCCTATATAAAAATTTTAAATACAATTTATTTTTTTTCTATTGTCAAGTGGATATAGTGTAAGGATAAATTTTAAATCGAGTTTTAATCTAATTTTTGACGATTTAATTTCAGTCTTGGTAGAATTTTCAAGATTGGTAGAATATATTTACAAAATGCAGATTAAGTTTTGACTGAAACTCCCTTTAGTTCCTAGTCTGCCATCTTGACTAAAGTTATATTTTAAAGTTTTATATTTGGGAACTTTTTATGTACAGTAATGGAAGTTGTACAGCAATCACATTTTATATTTCACCCTGATTTAAACAAACGAAGACGCTTTAGTATAAAATGGGAAAGAGTTTCTTAATAGACAATATTCTGTGATAAAATAAAAAAGCGATATTCTAAATTTGCTGATATGTCCTATGATGAAACAATAAAAATTAAGCTTACTGTATTCTCTTCCCCTTGCTCTAAGTTATTGTTATTTGTAAATACTTTCTATTGAATTTTTATTTAAATTAGGTTTGGATTTTTTGGCAATTTCTTATTCTGTATTTATAGTACTTACTTGTTTAATATAGTTAGTCATTGACTATGCAATATGTGAAAATAAAGTTACAAAATGTGAAGTCATATTGATCATCGCTGTATATTTTTGAGTTAATTTTAAATTAGTTTGATGTTTTTTTTTTAGTAATAATATATGTTATTATGGAGCTTTTTTCAAACATTTGCTTTCTATGCAATTTATAAAGTTATGTTAAGTGAAGCAAAGGGGTTGCCAGACTAATGGTGTGCATACATATTTTATAAACTTTTTTGTTTAATTCATGAAAGATGTAGAAAAAAATTTAAACTACAATCAACTATATATATATAATCATTTGTTATTTAAATTATATATTATATATACAAATAATCCAATACAGAGCAGCACATTACTTGTAAACAACCATATTTATGTATGAGAACATTTCTTAATTTAAAATATATAGGGATATCATAATATTCATAGGTTATACTTTCATTTGAGTTGTTGTCAAATTTAACAAACACATTTTAATATTGATTCTAATAAGTCCGAATGCAAGATGAAATCGTGGGCCTCGTATAGTTATTGGTGAACAGATGCGCCTTTTTTTTTGACTTGAAAATTATAAGCATTGTTTTTAAAAATCTGCCCAACAGGATTTTACTATTTGCATGACATAAAGCATAATTGATTGCCAATCTAGGGCGAATCAATTAACCGGGCGTCTATTAATTTTAATCCGAATTGTTAATAGAAAAATATTTATTTCTAAGTAAATTATCGCGTGAAGTTAAAACAATATATTTATCGACTCGACAATCTAAAACATCTAAGTTTGTTTATATAAATTATCTAGTAGATATGTAATAATAGCTAAAAATATTTTTAAATCACAAATTTTATTAGCGCTGTGTGATTTTTTCGTTAGTACCTGCGTGTTTGTTTTGTTTCTCGGAACACCGTTAATGACGTATGCGACGTATCATGTGTCATACGCGGCTTTGCCAAGCGGTCGTTAATTTTCGCACAAATAGTCTGTAAACGAAGCAATTAAGTTTTAGATCCGTTTAGGGTTATGCGGTGTTGTAAACCTAACCATTATTTTTAAATTAACGCTGCTCGAGGTTCACTCTGTTCCTTTGATTTCATTTGTGTTTATTTTAAAAATATGGCAAAGTTAGGTCCGGTGTTACAGTCGTAAATGGATTGATAATTTGTGAGATTGAGCAGTTTCGAAAAAAAAGAAGTCAAAAAACACGGTTTACTTTAATATACCGTTAGTAAAATGGACGCGGTATAGACGGAACCCTTCCTAAGACATCGTTCAAGCCAATAATATTTGAAAATATAAAGTTTGTCAGTTTTAATGTTTGACGTTCCTGTAAAATTATACACTTTTTTATTGACTGATGGGCGTGTTTTTTAGCGTTATCGCACGTGCAAAAGATGATGAAAGACGCTCGATGCGTGCCCACACGTGAGAAAGCCCGTTTGCTGATGTCAAAGAATATTTAATTTTTAATTCTAGAACCTTACTTTTTTCAATATTAAATGACTCGTGTTTTGCCAGTTTCATGTCATTTTATGAAATAAACGTAAGACGGTGATCATAATAGGTACCTTAACCTCTCATATGCTGCCGTCAACCATGGTTGACAGCACGCGTGCACCCGTCGTATGCTGCCGGCGACCATAGTTGACAGCTAAGGGGCGTTTCATATCTCGCCAATTAACTTGGGATACAAGGCTCAAAGACCGGTAAATCCTTTTTTTCTACGTCAAGGATTATTGCAGGTTAGTATCTAAAACAAAAAACCATAGTGTGTCTAAGAAAAAAGAAAAATAATCCGTCATTCATTTTCAAATGTCATAAAAATATACGGTCACGTCTTTTCCTCTACTTAAATTTTTTGAAATTTTTATACCAAACCTTTTCAGTTTTTGATAGTAGCAATAAGAACATATTATGATATGTCCAGGAAATGTAAAATAATTCAAAGAAATCAAGTGTAATGTTATTATATTGTCACATTTATCAAAGTATACACAATTTTTCGTAAACTCTGAAACGACGGCGGCTTTTACCATACATTTTGATCGAAACTAACGTTCTTGTAATTGTTAGAAGTAAGCATAGCCATATTACAACCCGAAACAAAAACGCGTAGCGATCCGTTGAGTGGTCAAAACAAAAACTGCGATAATGTAAACATGTGCAGAACGCGCGATCTTGGTACAAAGAACTCATAAGAGACGGCGGGTAGGGCGCGGCGGAGGGCGCAGCATACCAGAGGTTAATTGGTTTTTGCAATGACGTAATTTTTTGGTATAATACGTTAACTTTATGCGTAAACAAAAATATTTTGCTCGCTATTGTCATTGCATTGTCTTGAAACTTGATTTTTATCTTATTTAAGATGATAACTATTATATGGTGAACTGATGAATATATTTTATTGTTTAATAATTCACTTTGGATCCACAAGGAATATTTATCTGGATAGAAATGTAAAATGCCATGTTAAAATTAAAATTATTATCATGATGCATTCGGTACATTCTATTTTGTTTTATTTTATTAACTTATGCGTTTAAATTAGGTCCAAATTTGGTTTTTAGTAGCTCGTTATTTCCGGAAGTTATTTGGCAAGAAAGTGATTTAAAATATCTAGTTAGAGATACGACTTGATATCAAAATGTGATGCCATAACGAAAATAATTTTTAAATAGTATTTGTTTATTTGTTTTCTGGCAACTCTATATAGTCAGTTTTGCCAAATAAAATCTATTTATTTTTATTTTTGTTTCTTCATAGTTGTAGTTTTAATTTGTATTTTAATGTTAAAAAAATCACTGTAATATACTCTGTTTTAGCAATTGCCTTTCTATTTTAAGGTTTTGGGGCTGAAATGAACAGAATGTAGAATATCACTTGCTTTTTTAAGAGAAAAGAAGGGCATTAAAGAATGTTAAATATTATTCTTTCATTGTACGCACAAATAAAAAAATGTGTTTTTTTTTAAAACAACATAAAACAATGGGGATTATAACTTATTAACATTGTTTAAGCTTGTCAAATACTTTTATTTATTTTCTATTTTAATAATCTATTTCTACTTTTTATTCTAATCAAGGCCATGATATGACAGTGTTATATATTAATGTTTGAAAGCCACAGCGCTCTTGTATGTCCTGTCACTTTTCAACCGACTTCAAAAAAGGAGGAGGTTCTCAATTCGGCTGTATTTTTTTTATGTTTGTTACTTATAAAGCTTTTTTACTGGGTGAACCGATTTTTATGATTATTTTTTTATTTGAAAGCTGGTGCTTCCCGTGTGGTCCCATTTAAATTTGAATACGATCCGACAAGTAGTTTTTAAGTTATTAATCAAATAGTTGACGTTGAAAATACATCACGAAACTCCAATTTTGTGGCGGTTGAAGTCGGTTTTTTGAATTTTCTGTGAAAATAATACCTGTGTTACATAATTGTCATCAAAATTGTAATAATAACTGCATAAAGCATAAGCGCAGTTCCTGACGCAAATTTCGCAAGGAACCATACATTAAAAAAAATAACAAATTAATTAAAACTGTTCTGTTAAGTAACATTTGTTACGCGGGAAACGCGACTTGGATATTGTGACGTGCAGTTTGTGTAACAGGTCATTTGCGCGCCAAGCGAAACGTTTGCATTATACATATTTTGTAAACAATTTTAAGAATACTATTTCGCCATTATGTCTTTGATTGGAGTAAAGATATTTAAAAATAAATTATTGTTGTAAATAGTGTGTGTCTATATATTGTTTTTTTTTTATAATCTTCTCTATGAAATATATATATATTTATGGTACAATTTTTTTATGTTTTCTTTGTTTAGTAACAAATTTCTGACTGCAAATGTTTAAGTAAACCTGAAAAGAACCAGGAAAAATGATATTTATCAAGAAGAGGTGTCTCGTTCTAGTAGCTGTGAGAGAAAATTAGTTCTCGTTATAACGGTAGTTTCATTTTTATTAAATGGAGGCAGGCTAAAAAATAGCAAATATAAATTAAATTTTACTCGCACCGCTGTTAATTTACATATCACTTCGTAGGTACAGCAGAGTCGTTCATTTTGTAGCCTTTTTCCCATGTCGATCTCTAAATACTACTTATAAATTAAATTATTTGACGCTACTAATCTTTTGAATGTGATAACAATAACGAAGATATTTTACATTTCTATAAAACAAACAACTGACGCGACTTCCTTTAATCGTAAAAGTGACAATGGAATATGCCGTATGGTACACCTATTTTGGAATCGTTAGGAAAAATGAATTAATACAAAATCGATTCCCCTATAGTGTCATATCACTGAAAACATTGATTTAGTTATTAATAGCTAAGCCTGCAGCTTTTCCAGCTGCACGATATTGTTTTCAGATTATGTTAACAATTTATTGGTTTTAATTTTTTTAAATGGGACCCTAATCCCTTTTTTAAAATACAAGTAGTATATGTACCCGATGCCATCAGCTGTCTGCCGGTCGGACAGACATACATTTTTAAAAAACGAGTTTTGTATTAATAATTACCGTATTACTTGACACATTTAGTAAAAAAAGGTCTTATTTCGACACTATAAACAGACTCTTCGATTATTTTATATGTGTGGATGAAAGCATACCATCGAATATAATAAATCCTGTTTGTTATAACGTACAATTATTTACACGCTAATATAATAATAAAATATATTATTCTCCCGAACTATAATAGATTGCATAATAAGATACAGACATTATAAATCAATGTAAATGTGTAAAATTTTTCAAATCAGTTTAGTTATAGCCAAATTGCCTACGCATATATGGAATGTGATAACTGCTCGATCACGTACTACCCTAATTGTTTTATTACCGCGAATGAAACGACTGGTTTGACTAAAAAAAACACCAGTACGTATATAAGTTTTTATAGGCAAAAGTAGTTAGTTTTTATTGTTGCCATTCTTCTTTTATTAAATATCGATTGATTACCTTCATAAGTGTATCAATAAGCGGTCGTATAATACAAAAACTACACGTTTTGTGCGCATGCGTCTTTGAGAGAAACATTTACCAATTTTCTTTGCGCTATCTACATGCTCTGTACTATGCTCATTTTAGAACAATGCAGTGTGTATAACTACACCATGCATAATACTTACATAATGTACATTCATAATACAAATTATTACTGTTTAACGGGCAAGATATTTAACCCCGTCCTTTGACACCTACTTGTATATCATGTCGGTTAAAGAAATATTCAAAGAAAATACATACCTTCAGTATATGGTATCGGATATTGAATCATGACTTAAATATGAATATTGTAAACATAATTTAAAAATAGAATTCGTATGTCATCGTGATATTTTTTTAAATAATCGGCATTGGAATTGCGTTTTTGAAAGTCTCCAGCTAATCAGAACTAGATTAATTTACACTAGATCGATAACAACATTCATGAGATTCCAATAATTTATTGAGAAAGTTTACAAATGGAAGCGAGTCGTCGTATATTTTATTGAAAATTTTTGAACAATATTTTTTTAAATATGCGATCTGTTAATTTAGTTAATAGTTAAAATAATAATGGTTGACAGGTTTAACAAAGGATTAAGTGGATCTCAACTTCTTCCAGCAGGTTAGAGAAGAAAACGATCAGTTTCTGCCCTGCATCAGTCACATTGTTCTCAAGTTGTTTGGTTTTGGTAGGTTCAAGAGGCAATCAAACTTTAGCGATTTTAATAAAAATATATTTCTAATTTTGGGTCAGTTATAACAAGGCTAATAATTTTCAATATAAAGTGTGAAGGAAAAGAAGGCGGGTTATTTCTAAATAAATGTATGCTTTCACAGTTGAGGTATTAATACGCCTGTATCTTGTACACTGTTGTATACATTTTGTCATATTGCAGTGATATGTTAATTTTAAAACGTTTATTTGGTATTTGGCTACGTTTTATCATGTTGCGAATCGAGAAAATACCAAGTCTAAACCGCGTGGATTGATTTTGTATTACCCATTAACATTTTTATACGTATTTTGGTAAAAAGGTAAATAAGAAAATTGAGTGCTAAAAAGCCTGTGGGGTAAGAAGCTGTTCGTGAAAGGGCCTATGTTCTTATGCAAAAAAGCTTCTATAGCAATGCAAATAGCTTCTATATTTTTAGTTTTCTGTAATCATAATCATTTACGGATTACGCAAAGCACTCCTGTTTAGGGATCGAATCCATAACTTGTACTATAAAAGTCAACGACATGATATATAAACCATTACGTCACCTGTGCTGTAAATTAAGAATTTAGGAAAGTACGAAGAGAAATGGAAGAAGAAATACATTTTCCGTATAGTAGAATAAGGCAACTGGTTGACGATACATCCACCCTTACAAATAAGTATCTTAACAGGTTTTAATAGCATCAGTATTTTTAACCCGCTTAAAAAAGGAGAAGGTTCTATGATCAACTCTATGTATCTTTTTTTATGTATGTTTACCGATTTTTCCGTCAATTGTGGACCGATTTCAATTTTTTTTTTCTTTGAAGAAATATACTTTTGAATTGGTCCCATAAAATTTTCACAATAATCGGTTCAGTGGTTGCTTTTTTAAATAAATATAATTGCACAACAATATATCATGAAGGTTTATTTATAAGTTAATTGAAGTTAGTTTTGGAATTTTTTATGTACAGTTATTGTTTGTAATAAAAAAAAACAAGTCGTTATAAATTGTATAATACAAATAACAGTAACCTCAGGTCCCAATTCTACGTAAAAGATTTTTTATACGTCGTTGTTTACATTGCTAAATACCTTCCGACAATATTAGTGTATGTGTAATTATCTCTCTATATTTGTATAATAAAAAAAATGTTTTCAAAAAACTTAAAAACATTACTAACATATTCATGCTAAAGTTACGTTTATCGCAAATTAGTTGTCTATGCTAAGTGTTTCTTGAAGTCGAGGAAAAAACAGTCGACTTAGTTGAAAAATTGTTAGACTGGTCAAGAATTTACTTTTATTGTTGCAAATCTCCAGGCGGTTAAAGAAGAAATTAGGAATCCCTTTAAATAATTTACATTTTAAAGCAAAGCTCCGCCTTTCTGCAAATGAAATAATTATAAATCCTTTTGAACGATTCTAATAATTTTTGGCAATGTTTATATATCGCTTGTACATTTAAATTATTGTATTGGTATGATATTTTTTTTAAATTTCTGACCAGTTTGTTTAAAAATATTACAATCGTAAATAATTACTAGCGTGTTATTGTTAAAATTTATTCGAGTCGTAAATATCGTATCTGTGTCTGTGTAAAGCTTTTTGCCCAAAATATTTAATAGAATATACACATATTCAAAATACTTGCAAAACTGTTGTTTCAAGAATTTTTACAACAGTTATCGATATATACGTTTATTCCTCATAGATTATAGATATTCGAATGAGTGTAAAAAAAATAATGAATAAAATAAAATTAAACACCTAAATTGATTTTAATGAAGTTCTTTAATGGTGTCTTTACCCAGTACTTATATTTATTGTATTTGAGAGTTTAGAACTTTGTATTATTATAAATTTAGTAAGAGGATGACAAAAATATATCATGATTTAGTATATTGTTTTATATATTTTTTATATTTACATATTTGTTCTCCGTAAAAATAAGCAATAGAAAAAGTAATGACAAAATATTTAGTTCCGTTAAAAATGCAAAATACAGCCGAATATAATGTAAGCACGTGTTATAGTGGAGCTAAAATTAATGGATAAGTAAAATAATATAAATCTATTTGTATTTATTAAACTTTAAATTTATAAATCTTAAAAGTTATGTAAATATTTAAATTTCTGCGAAGATATTCTTAAATATGTAATTTAATGAAATTACTTAGTTATAGTCAAAACAATAACACCAAAAATTTATAGGTAAAGTAAAGCGGTTAATGATATTTAAATTTTAACTATGCTAAATCTTATATATACGTGCACTCAATTTCTTGTCATTTATAACAACAAATTGAGTGTATGTATTGTTCACTTGTACTTTTCAATAAGACTACACGTAAGGTTTACGTCGTGTTTTTTTACACTGGCAGCATTTGTGTATAAGCGCGTATTATTAAAATCAGTCGAAAAAGAGAAAACTTTCCGAACATATCTTCAAACACATTGTTTACAACAACGTGGTACCTGAGTGTATTTAGAATATGTTATATCTGACGGCAGATGGGTTGCAACGCAAGAACAGAATCATACAGGGAAAATTTTATAAACCACACTAAAATAGAGGAAATTATAGTACGGCAATTTCCATGTAATATTATCTCCTTTTTTCAGACTTGTGAACGCCTCAGCAACCCTTCAAATGCTGTGGTATGGACCACGCTTATCACTTAATTTCAGATGAATTGTCTGTTCCTTTGCTATATTTCCTTGATGATCTGCTCGCTATTTTTTTGTTCCGTTACGAATCATGGCCGTAAGCAATATCAATATCACACCTCTATGTACGCAAACGCGTCAGTTTTTTTTTGTTAAATGTGCCAGTATTTCTTCAAGCATTCGATGGAATAAAATCTTTTATTATGGATACTGCTACTAACTAAGAAATCTGTGAAATGATTTACATTTAACATCATCTTGTGTAAATATAGGAAATTTATATTTGGGTATTATAAAACTTTAGAGTATTGGAATGTTACTAAAATAATGTTTGTATTTATTTATTTCTGTGATGATGGGTTTATGTGATGATGATCGCTCTGCCTCTTTTGTGAAGTAGTCAAAATTATATATGTACCTTTTAAAACTAGTTGGAATACCGAAACGTTTTTAAATTACAACACTCTTGGATATATATACATGAAGCCATACGTTTTTTTGAAAATCTCTTGGTTTTGCAACTTTAGTTTCTAAAATGTTTACGTAAATTATGTTATTCTTTTCGCATTTCGTACTAGAAATGCTTTTAGTCTTAAAGCTATATCAGTTTCAATGGATACAGCCCACAGATAGGCGACATTTTTAACTGTTGATTTATTTGCCTTACCTTAAACGCTTTATGACTGGTTTGGATTTGCTGTACAAGGGTAGTCGTTTCTCAAATGGTTATGAAAATACTGTGTAATTATTTAATGTCGGCAGTTTAGTCGGCTATTGTAAACGGAAAGCGAAATGTAATCATATATTATTAACCGTAACAATAATTGGTAAACTGGGTTAAATGTAATGCTCGTATTGCGAATTTCTATTTCTTTATATATCTGTATGTTCTATTTAAAATAAAAATCGATGTGATGGAATTTATAATACCTTGTGTTTTATTTTTGCAATATTACGTATTGACGGTTCTCGTGCAAAGTTCGTCTTCTTCGACTATTCGTTTAGTAAGACGTCTTCTGCTTAACCTCAGCCTATTGCTGTTCACTGCTATCGAATTTTGTTTGCTAATTCTGCGCGTAATGTCGGGGACATTAGTTCTTAGGCGAGTAACTTCATTTCGAATTATGTCTGTTAGAGAAACCCCGAGCATTGCGCGTTCCATTACCCGCCCTGCGACTTTGAAATCATGGACCAACCTCACGGTGACCGTCCACGTTTCGTCTCCGTTGATCGTTAATATCAGGAAGCACTGGTTAAATACTTTGGACTAAAGAGATTGTAATATTAACGATCCAAGAATATGTCGTGGCTTCCCGAATGCCGCTCAAGGCTTAACCGCTACTGAGTTGCATCGCTATGCAACGCTATGCAAGATAATATCGCTATATTATCTGTCGTTATCCCTCGTAAGCGTCTCTGTCATCAATTGGTCAACAACGACCATCGTTGCTGGCTGTCGTTGCGTGTTTCGTGGTACAGGAAAGTTATTAGTACAGAAGTTATCAACATTTGCGCTACTATTTTGTGAACAAGTTCATCCCTGTTAGGATTGCGTTTGAAGTGACACGTATTTTTTCGCTTTAGTGTTTGCTTAAGTCAAAATTATGTGGCTATCATAAAAGCAGTAAACAATTTTTTTAGTAAAATGACTATGATTTGAACTCTTCTCATGAATCATTTTCGTCTAATATGCCTGTATTACGACGATTAGGATAGAAAGTTTAAAATTTGTATATAATGTATTAAAATAAAAATGTTTTGAACCCCTGAACCTTTGTTCATATTAATTATCTCGTCTCGTTGGCCTTACTACAGTTTCAATCTTTGCACAATGTTGTGCAGTACTATTTATGACCACTGGTCTCGGAGACATGATTATTGAAACGGATATTCATCTCGAGAC
>DWHK01000031.1:0-21078 GCA_018247855.1 Graphium androcles | reverse complement strand
CCATTGATACGTCTCAGGCGAATGGCATTTTCACTTTTTATGGAGAAATATTTTTATCAATAAAAAATATGTCTCCATAAAAAGTTTGGATTTTCTCATCCACACCCCACTAAAATTACATACCATATATTGCAAAAATGTTTTTAGGAGGAGCGTTATTTGGAAACGGTGTCGCCGCCCCACGACCATCGCCATTCGTCTGATGACATTGATCGCGGTAAGCACCTTTGTTGAAAATTCATGTTATTTTTTTTTTGTGAACAAACTTGAAATGCCTCCTTTAATTAATAATATAGTTATGGCCAAATATATGTCAACCTACACTACTTTACCTTAGACTTATCAATTTATTACTCATATGACATGTGTAGAAAAATTTATTTAGGTGGTAGTAGAGCATAATCTACTTTCACAGCTCCTTCTCACTGGTACAGTACCACCGCCCTACAAAAAGTCGGCAAAAAATAAAGATTTCATCGACATTTTGGGTTGCCAGATGGCTATTCCTACCCTCTTCTTTTCCCACTCTTTTCCCCTTCGAATCCTTAATATGATCCTGACCCATTCTACTCAATAAACCTGTTGTATCCAATTCCCCAGGCTGAGAACGCACACGCGACCCTCCGAATGTTGTGTGTGTTCATGAGCGACGGCTTCGTTTAATATCAGGTGAACCGTCTGCTCGTGTGTCATCTTTTCCATAAAAAAACCTACTTTTTAATCAAATCAAAGGGCAAACCTTTCCAAACATTCTGAAGAAACCATACAGTATATTGAGAAACTACACACTGTTCTTCATGTTTGCATGCATTATTATCTGCTGGGCTCCTAGAAATCGTAGCATGATCCTTTCCTAGATATAATAGCTTTCCACTTGATTGAGATTAGTTTTTTTTCAGATGTGAAGCGTCGTAAAGTCGAAAGCAGCGGCAATGGCAAGGTGAGTATTGTTATGATAGATCGAACTCGAGCCTGCGCCGAGCGAGCGCCGGACTGATTGGGCTGGACGGCGACCGCGCACGACGCCATCGTTAATCTAAATAAATAAAAAAAATCAATAAATAATTAAACAAAAAGTGCAGTGTTGAAGACCATCGGACTATAAGACTGTTAGTGCAAAAGACTGTTAAAGACTCTTAATATATAGTGCAATAAACAAAATCAAATGTAAATTCAATAAAATAATCTAAACGTCGTCTATAAAATAATAATTTTGTCTTGGCATAAAAAATATATAAAAGAACAAAAATAAAAATGCATAAACCAAAAAAAAGGAAAATAATTTTTATCAAGCAGCTGATTGTTAAAAGTCAAATTAAAGATTGTTGAAGGGGAGATTCTGTAAACAATGATTTCCATTAGATTGTTCAAATTCTTTGAGATTCTGTTTAAATGAACAAATATCACAACTCACGGAGTATCATTGAGAAGGCAAGTAAAACAAATAAAAAGAAATCAAATGGTGGATTTAAAATATTTAATATAATCCAATGAAGATAATCATAAAGAATAAATTACAAAAAAGAGGGAATGATTCAAGAAAAATTTGATCCTGTAGTCAGACCAAGATACTTATTGTTTTGATATGAAAACTTTTTTATTTTTTAATGAACCATAGCATATATTTCATATTGATTCACAATAATAAATAAGCAAGAAGTAAAAATTACAAAGTAAAATGTTGATGATCAACATTTCTTTGAAAATTACAAAAATAGTTTGTGGGAATATTACTAACAACTATAAAGTCAATAGTATATAGCAAGCAAACAATATCAAGAAATTGTATTACGGATGAAGAGACATAATGGAAATGGAATGGAAGAAACTAAATGAAGAGTATGTAATACAAGAAGGAAGATTTCTATAACCAATAATTTCTGCCGATCGCTGGATACTTGCTGGGTACTGAAGTTAAGAAATTGTGCAAGATTTCGGACGTTCTTCTACAAGATGGTACACAAAAAGGTACTCTGAGTGAAGAAATTTCAATTATAGTAATAGGACTTATATTTATATTAAATAATCAAACTGTTGTGTCGTAAGTCCAATCAGCCCAGTTCAGTCGCCAATTGGTAAGGTTCACATCAATTGTCAACGAAATTAATGAGTTAAAAGAATCAATGGAAAATCTATGGCTTCTGCAAGAATACTACTAAACAAGAAAAGGACAGCAAAAATCATGAAAATTCATCAAAGCAGATTCAGAATGGAAAGGAAGAAAAATTAAAATACACTTGTAACTACAAAAAACTCACAGTAGACTCAAATTTTCAAAATTAACAAATATTTAATTAATATCAAAAAAGAAGACTTGAAAATAAACTCATTTATAACCATAACAAGAAGAAAAAAACTGGGCAGATGAATTAAATGGAAGTTGACTATGATGTAAAAGCAAGGAAGCTAAGTGTTGAAAGTCAGCCATAATTACATTGTATTTTTTAACTCATTAATTTCCATCAGTAGTTTTGTTAAGGTTTATTAAGCTGTATTTTATATGTTTGAATATTTTATAATAGTAATATGTGGTTTCTGCATGAGCAGGGTAGCAAAGATATAGAAGAACGTTCACCGGAAAAGGAAAAGAGAAAGTCTAAAGTAAGAGGAGATGAGCGTAAAGAGCGTAAGATGAGCCGAAAGAGGGTAAGCAACTGATTCATATATTTTTGTAAATACCTTAATTTTACCTTATAGTATATTAGTATTCATCAATATCTATATATGTAAGTGAATTAGCATTTTTTATATTCATATTCTATTCTGTAGATAATATGTTACATAACTTGTTACCAAATAAATATTATCATGTACTAAATTTTTATAAAATAGAATTCACTTTGCCGTTTAGGATAGAGCAGAAGAATCGGCACTATTAGAACAAAAAAGACGTCGCGACGAACAAAAAGGTATGTTATTGTCTTCATAACTCATTCATTTGACAGTTAAGTGAATAAAATAAAATGTATAATTATATATCATTCTTACATGCAAAAAAACAGTCTTATTGTGCCATGTTTTTGTGTCAGAGAGAAGGTTATCTGAAATTTGTTGGAAATTCTTTATGTTTTTGTGACTATTTCTTGTTAAATTCATGGAGTTACAATGGTTTCTCTACATATCGTTTTGCATATGCATCCTTTAAGAAATTGTGAAAATTGTTACCTAAAATTTTCACACCACTTATTGGTCATTCTTTTTGCCTTGGCAAGTATGTTGCTTTCCAAAGTCACGGAGTAATAATGAGTAGCTCTCCAGTAATAACAAATCCTAGTGCAATAATTAGCTTGTCCGACTGGGGAAGTATCACAGTATAATAAAAGACCAACCAACCTATGAATGGTATCTATTCTAAAGAAAAAACAGTTGCTCTATATTTCTAATTGTGTAGCCCATTGAAATGTAACCAACATCTTAATTCGGCAATATTGAATAACTTGAGTTTATTTAGTCAATCAATATATGGCTAAAGAACAGAATAGTTAGTCATAATTTGTTTATATACACCATGTTGCAGCTGTTGTGAAAATGGGGAGTCATCAAAACGGCTCACAGGAAGATCATCATTATGACAAGTACCATAAGAGGGTAAGGAAGACAATTTTCATTTCATTTTTTACATTGCATATTGAATTTATAGTGTTAGCTTGTTCTTATTTGTTAAACAAGCTACAATGTGTGTGCGCCTCAGTAACAGTATGGAGGATAATATAAAAACCTTGAAAAACTGTCTGATAATTAACTAACTGATAACAAATTGTGTTGGCTTTTATAGTAATATGCCAATATAGTAGCAGTATTTTAATATGACGTATATTTAATAGCGAAGCTAAGATAATTTTGTAGACTGTGGCTTTCAAAATAACTGTGAAAGTTGCGCAACAAGGAGTAAAAAAATCTGACTTAACTCTCTGGATATAGTAATATATAGCATGTAGTGTTTAAAATTAGTAATATTAAAGACATTTTTTTTCTGTCCGTGTTATCACGTTACATTTTTAATTTTTCAGGATAAATCGCCATTCAGAGATCGCTCGCATGAAGAACAGAGAGACAAACAATATCCTTTTAAATAAATCAGTTTTTAGATTGCCAGTTTCAGTTTTAACTTGTTATCGAAATCGTTACATACGTTCGTATTTTATATATATATGTAACGTTTGTACTATGTAGAGGTTTATTTTCTTTATTTTTATATGTTTTTTAATGGTAATAATTGTTTTTCTTAATATTTTTAAAATGTTTTTATTTTTCTAACGCGTCACCCTATAAAATTTTGGTAACTTTTCTTAAACTCGTGTTGTTTTTTTTTACATATGTTAAACAGTATCATTAAGAGTTCATTTTCATTTTTCATTCATCAGTATTGACAGACAGTTTTCGTGGGTGGTTAGTTTTGCTTTACCTTTAAAATTTCGCGAAAAATCGGTTTGCGGCCATATTATTTATAGTCAAAGGTGTACTTGATATTTAGAGGAACCTGTTGTACCTAGGACAGGTTTTTAGAAATGTATTTTTATTTATTTTTGACGAATTTAAATAAGCCGTATATTATGGATTTGTATATTTTGGGAGATCAATTATTTAAGTATTTACCACCAAAATATCACAATCGTCTAATTGATATTTACAAGGGTTTAAGACGTTTATTAAAAAAGGTAAATATGGCAAAGGTACAACACCTACCTACCGTACCTAAAATACGTTGAGAATTTGTGGCTAATCATGGATTATTATAAAAAAATATTACATTTTTTTCGACTTGAGTCGTTTTATTTGGTCTAGCGAGATATTGAAATCATAAATTCTTAAAAAAATCTTCTTAAAAAGAAATAAAAAATATTTGCCCTTGGCCATGGTTACAAGTTGCATCAAATCTAATGACCAATGTACAACCGATGGGGAGTGATCGAGGTATAACACTTGTTATATTGTTGAAAAAATCAGTAGATTTTAAATCATTTTGGATTTATATAGCAATCATGTATTGTAACACAACTGTGAATAAAATTTAATAGCACGGGAATATTTAAAACGAGCCAAGTGGCCTAGGTACACATAGTACCAAGCTACAACACGTTCCTTATGAAGCAGACAAGTCGAAGTGGTGAAAAATCCAGTATTTTGTTTGTTATTTTTTTACATTTAGGAATAATAAGCTCTATAAAATTAGATATTCATTGTTTGTATTTTATTTTACTATTTATAAAATCAAATGAAATATTACAATTATTACTTGTTTATTTATCGAGATGTGCACAATATATTTCCTTAATAAAAAATACCAGGCGGTCGAATGATTCAAAATTGAGAAGATAGACGAAAGTGACTGAAGAATATTTCAAGAAGATTTTACAAGTTACTAAACGCAGGAATAATCCGTACGTTTTAAATAGAATTACGAGTAAGAAATAAATTGTGTTCTAAGTGTCGCCTGTGTTATTATTTAAAATTATTTGAAGGGCAAGATAGTTTCCTCAATAAATGGTTTTCTTTTTTGTTTTATAAATATTATGTATACACCATAATTATGTTCAATCCCCTCGCTTCGTGAAGCTTATCCCTTTGTTTATCAATGTGCATGGTTTGTAGTTTTCTAAGGCCAAAATTACTTGCTTTCTTTTGTGCATGTTTTTTTAGGTGTCCGAACACATGGTTTAGTACAGCTCTTGCTGCCCTTTATGGTCTGTTGGACCGGAGTGGCATCACGGTCTCTCACAAAGTCGGGGTAAAATAAATTATGGTGTTTTGTACGTAACTTTGACTAAAGTTTTCTTACACCAAAAAAAATATAGACGATGGTAGGAAAACAGATTTTTTAAAGCGAATAACGATAACATTCTATATGTTAACTGCAAATGGAATTATAAAAATAAATAGGTAAAAATAACAAGGTGGTAGAGCATAACATCTTTCATACAGCTTTTTCTGCACTTCTACGGCCGCGCTCGCCCGGGCAGGTATCACCGCCCTTCACAGAGCCAGCTGAAAATAAAATATGGAAGGCTCTTACGGTTGCCAGATGGCCATTCCTACCCTCTTCTTCTCCCACTCCTTTAACCACCGAATCCCTAATATAATCCTGACCCATCCTACTCTATAACCCTTTTTATCCAATTTCCAAGGCTGGCAACGCACAAGCAACTCTTAGGATGTTGTGTATGTCCATGGGCGACGGGATCACTTAACATCAGGTGAATCGTCTGCTCGCTTGCCAACCTTTCTCTATAAAATAAAATAATAAATTTTAACAACCGAAATGGTTGAGCCTTCTAGTATTATATAAATATTACGTGCAATGTACGAGTGTGCAAAATTTTTTTTTATCTGCTGCTAAAAAATATCTTCCATCAAATTAGTTTTATCTTAATAAAACTGTTCGTCTCATGTAAAGTTGTGATATATTTTTACAGGACATTGATAACACGAAAGATAAATTAGACGTGTTTTGCATTCTGTGTTCGGCATACTGGTTTTAATTTTATTTTCTTAACGTCACCCTGGTGGAAATATTTTTTAGAATTATCAAAAGCCTTATGTTTTGAGTAAGTTAAAAAAAATTGTTAATTATACACAAGTTTTTTTCTTTTTCAAAACTCTTAATAAGTGTTATATTTTCAGAAAATTGGGACGTTTTTTTAAAGTTTTGAAGAGTTAATAATAGTTATTAAGAGTTTTTAAGACTTAAAGATTTATTTTAAAAAATATGTCCACCAGGGCATTAACTGCTGCAATATCTTCTGAAGGGGTTTTGCTATCCCTCTTGAAGCAATAACTGAATAAACGTACACGAAATTGATAATGTTTTTACGTATGAGTCTGCTAATATGAGGTCATGGTGCATACTGAAAGACATCATTTTTAATTAATTTATTACTTTTTGCTAAATACGGCAATCTTCCTTACCTACATTCCTTACTTACATTCTTAACTGTGAACTCGCACTGACGAATCATTATGGCGAATAATATGCATTTTTCTGTGTTTTTGTCAATAAACCGAATTGATTTCACGCGTATGGATCACGATTTATTTATTTGCAAAAAACAAATATTTTTCAATAAATAAAAAAATACGTGGTTTTATATTTGTATATATTTCGTTAGTGCTACAGAGATGGGGCTAAATAAAATTTTATCATAAACAAATTAAGCCATTATTGGATTATTAATATGTAAAAGATATAATGAAACTCGTTAAAATGTTCAAAGTGGCTGAAATCCCTGGGATATCTTTTGCATTATTTGCCCTATAAATCCATTCCATCTTTCTTGTAATGTCGAACGATCAGATTACCTTTGCTTCCGAATTAAATTTTAATGAATCATTCACAGGCCAGAAAAGCTTAATTTTTGAAGTTTTAGTATCATGAGTGGCAAATGCGTATAATAGGTGATACTTTTGCTGAACTTATACGGCTGCGCTTGTCCAGAAGATTAAAATTAAGTATGTATGATTTTGCTGGATGGCCATACTTACCATCTTCTTTTCAAATCCTTCCAAATCTTTAATATGACTCGTCAATCAATCAATCTCGACTCATCCTACTCAATAAACCCGTTCCATCCAATTTCTAAGGCTGATGCCTGACACACACGCGCCTCCGGATGTTGTGTATGTTCATGGGCGACAGGATCGCTGATCAGGTGCACCGTCTGCTCGTCTTTTCTATAAAAAAACTGACAACATTCCCATAAATTTTTTGTGTTAAGTTAAACTAATATAGTATTGTTATGTATAATGATTTGCAAAATAATAATCATTATTTAAAGATAAATTTCATAAATATTTCGTCAGTAAGAACTCACGGTTGTTGCAAACAAACTTCGACCAAGCACCATCAAGCATAAAAATCTAGTCAGAAAAAATCAAATTGCATTCATGTATTGAAGGGACATTATGAACAATAAAGTGAACATTAATATTGAGTTAGACGTAAAAGTTCCTAAAAAGTTAACAAATTTTATCGCATGGGCTAACGAAATATTCGTTGAAAATATTTTTAATGACCAGAATACACGAGTTTTCTCGGAATACGGATAGATCTTCGTCAATTTTGTTGACCCGCTCTGACTTAGTTGTAGCAGACCTTTTTAAAGTTCTTGTAGCCGAGGATATACTTCCAGATCGTTGGTGCCTGCAATCTGAAACCCTACTTCGACAACTCAGATCCTATAACGAGGTTTTCAGTGAGATCTTAACTTTAAAGTGTAAAAAACATGATTCGTTATTGCTTTGGGGACTACAGGTAGATGTATAAAACGTTAAATGTCTAGTTTTAAGTAGGCGACGACGGTTATTCCAATTTCCAATATGGTAATTAAAATGCACTGTGATTTGAAATAAACAAATTTTTCGAAGTTACTTCAAAATACGTACGTAAATAAGAAGGGGACTATATTGTTACAACGGCAAATTGACTGATCTAAAATACAGCTGGTAACCGTGGCAGATGTCCAAGAACATGCTATACACAAGGTATCCTCTAAGTAAGCAGGCAACTTAAATCGTATTAAAAAAAATCTTAAAATAGTTTGAACATTAATTGTTTTACATGAACAGATAAGATGCGCACTAATAAACGCAACCCCTACCGCTCGCCAGAAGGTCGTAAAATGTCCGGGGAAGTGAGAGAGAGAGCATATCTAAAAAACTGGCCTGCCTGAAATTCATGTTTTTTCGAGCTCTCGTACTAGTACACTACTGCCTGACACAACGCCGCTGTTAATGAAGTACGTCTAATGTGTCACATTTTCCCAATTATTTTCCTTCTCAATCTTAAATGCTCTCATCCCTGTTTTTAGGAAAAGGCCATCCCTCAAGGTTGGCAGCGCATCACTAACGTTGTGGGTGTCCATAAGCAATTATCATCACCAGTCATCACTTAAAATCCGGTGATTTAATATTAATTTGAAGAAACTTTTAATTAACTAATCGTAATTGAATTATGTCAAGTACATATAAAATCATTCCGAATAATCAAAATCACTGTACGCTTATTTCTGGGAAATATAACTTGGTAGACCATCTGTAGGGGAGTTCTGAGCTGGTTGTAACAGGGGTAGGTAGTTACAGCGGCAATTGTTATTGCCCGAAAACGCTGTAATTACTTTAAAAAGCCATAGATGATAGCACAAGCCAGCGGCACTGGCGTTCTTATGATTGGGGCTACAGTAAGCAACCGCTAAACATGCAGATTTGTATCATTTTTATTTTCTAGTAATATTGGCCTATAACTTGTTATCTAGATAATTAAATATATTTGTTGTATATACTCTCAAAGTATTGGTGTTTACAATGTATCAAATTTTATAAGCTTTACAACTATTTGTGTTTTAATCTTGATTTGTTGTTTGATTGAATCTTGATTAGTTTTGATATTGTAGTCAAAAGTGACATTTTATCGGGGCAGGTTTTGACAAGTTGAAGTAGAAATTCATAGGTTTACAGCTGTTTTAAAACGAATCCAGTCTTTGTTGATAAGAGCGCTAAATGTTACTAGGCTAGTGCAAGCAGAACCACGTCATTTATTAAAATTATTGTTATAAGATTAAAATTACTAAAGTCTATTATTTTTTGTCAACGTTAAACTTTTTTGAATGCATTATTTTATTTTTAATTTTTTTTATAGAACGCCAACATAATGTACACTACTATAGCAGATATTTAATTTTAAATTTATTATAAATATTAACATCTCATTTTTTTCAATTCAACAAGAGAAAATATGGTTATTGTTAATAAAAAGTTTGAGATTAAATTTGTTTCTCTATGTTCTAATATCTTACCCCTTTTGCATAAGATTATTATATTATTGCAAAATATTATAAATTATTACTGAAGGCATTGTAATCCTTATTTTAAGGTAATAGCAATTAAGTGTAAAATAAATAAATGAGATAAATAACTGAATCAATAAATCCTAGAATCATTTAAACCAACAACAAACAAAAAGTTGAGACACTTAAAAAATGTCCAATTCCGGTCTCCTCTAGATAGAGTACAGAGGGTCTACATAAGACGCTAAATTGCTCGTAAATCGCAAAATATGAGCAGATACTAATTTACTCTAACAATATCTTAAACATAATATATCCGTATCAAACGTCTAAGTTTTTTCTTGTTTGCTTATTTTCTCTCTATTTTTAATTGGAACAGACTATACTTGTTTTTTAAGCCTGGCTTCCTGGATATGAGGAATCTCGAACTCCAACTGTATGTTGTATTATTATAAACTGTATTTTTATGATTTTTTGACGTTTCGATATTCTTTACTTTTTCGGATTTTATAGTATTTTATAATAGATATTAGCAGGAGTATCTACTAGAATAGCTGGTTAACATATTTTTTTTTATCAGTAGTTTATTGTTAATATACGTATGAACGAAAATAATTTTATGTTAGAAGTTTCGAATTACGAATTATAAACAATTTATTTTAATGAAAAACTTGCAGTTATAATTAAGTAACAAATAATGGTTTAGGGAAAACACTGCAAATATGGCGGATAAAAGGAAGGAGAACCATCTTGTGTGGAGAATAAGTTATATTCTTTAATCAAAGAGAAAAATTATAGGAACAATGGAAAACCTTTGTTCAGTGAAAATTCATGCAAATGGGTGAAAATTTAACTATCCTACTCTAATAACTTGCTAACTTGCGCTGGTTTTAAATTTTTTCCACTTGCTACTGTGGCGCCACCTTAATTGACTTTCTTTTAACGGACACTGTTTAATACACTGATATGGTCATTTTTAATTTTACCTTCCTTAACTGCAAAGTAAGAAGATGAACAGAGCTTATAATGATGATTTTTATAAAATAATCGGTTGGCGGGATTTACATTATTTACAATGGAATTCGGTATTTCTACACATTCAATAATAAAAATAAAAACTTAAAACTTCCTTATTTAGCTAGTAAACTGTATAATAACGTGTTGATATAATGACCAAGCAAAGAAAACATTTTTTTATTACTAGACTGTATATTATTAACTTATAACTAAAATTATTTTTTACCTGTACATTTATATATTTTAAATTATCTGTTCTGTATCTTCAAACTCTCGAATAAACGAGGGATTTTATTGTTTAGAAAAGGTATTGCAGTAAAATATTGTGTATATGGTGTGCTCATATTCAATTATTCACGTGTTGTGTAACTTGTACAATTAATTTGTGAAGTTCGTTATGATATATCAAGATGTAATTAATGTCCGTTGATGGAGTTTCATATCCGCCATTTTAAGTCGACCACGTGATAGATGTACTTGAATATTGATACATCTCTTATTTAATGTGCTAATAAAGTTTCCAAGCAGGTAAATAGAATAATAATAGTTTGTTATTGTGGTTTAATTAATTTTTGTTAGATAAAGCAATTTTGTAACGCTACAGATTGTCAACCGCTTATAGATCTAAATGGTTTTGAAAACATGCTTAGTATTTATTATCTGTATATAGTAATAGAACAGAAGAGATAAAAACTGTAATTAAAAATTATTCCTAAAAACTCTGGGAGATTTTACAAATTTAATAATAGATTTCATAGATTTTTAAAATCTGCATTTTAAAAATTACTTTGCGAACTTCTTATAGAGTACTTAATAAATTTAAATGAAATTTGGTACGATATCTGTCTACACTCCGGAGTAATATAGTTAAATAGTTTACACCTCATTTTTTTTGCTGTTCTAAAGGTACAAACACTACTATCAGCATGGCTTTTAAATAATACTGATTTACATTTTTATCTACATACGAGTAAATTTTAAAGATTTTTTTTGTATATGGCAACATCAAAGTAGTTACGTCATTGACTTGTTACGTGGTACGTATTTTATAAAACAAAATTACCTTGTTTTTTGTAATTAAAGAAAAACAAATTAAATGCAACGAATAGGTAATTAAGTGCCTTTGTTGTTTATAGAAAAATTAAAGTTATTTTACTTAAGATATATTACGTGATCAAACACGATTATTAACGCGTAAGTTAATATGACGGCCATTTTGCATTATGACTTCGACCACGATTAGTGACTATAACGTCTATTTAATGTCATACGCAGGCAATTTTTGAAATGTTACAAGTTTACATTATCTGTAGTATGAAATATGAATAAATTTATGCCGCATTATTGGTTTAATATTGTATATTGTCTGCCATTTTGAATAAAATATTTTGAATAATACAATTGAGGTAAATTTGTGCAAAGTATTAGTTACCATTCATCTGACGTGGAAACAATCTCAAGTATCGCTTATAAAGGTTGAGGAGTTGCACCGGTTATAGAAAAAACTCAAATACATTCCGAAAATTAAGAGTATTAAGAGTGATACTAAAATTATCATTAGTGCTACTGAATAGTCAGATACACTTATTTAGATATATTATTTACATATTTTTTTTTGTAAATAGCAACAACAAAGTAGTCATGTCATTGACTTCTTACGTGATACGCATTTTATAACACAAAATTACTTGTTATTTCAAATAAATGAAAATCAAAATAAATGCAATAAACATGTAATTTAATTGCCTTTATACTTTATATAAAAATTAAAGTTATAGTTTTACATAAGATATATTGCGTGTTTAAACACGATTATTAACGCGTAAGTTAATATGACGGCCATTTTGCATTATGATTTCAACCACGATTAGTAAGTTTATAACGTGTATTCAATATCATACGCAGACAATTTTTGAAATGTTACAAGTTTACATTATCTGTAGTAAAAAATATGAATAAATTTATGACGCATTATTGGTTGAATATTGTGTATTGCCTGCCATTTTGTATTTGATGCCTGTGATGTCTCATTAATATTTTACCTACCTTACACATGATGCAGTGTTATTGTTACAAGTACTGTACCGCATAATATTGTAGTTTGCAAACATTTCTTTTTATAACACCCTTTTAGAAAATGTCAACAAGGTAATTTTTATCGTTTTTATAGTCTATTCCAGTTAAAGATAAACAAAAACTCGCCTATTAGGCTAAATTGCTTGTAAATTGCAAAATATCAACAGAAATTGATTTATTCTCACAATATCTTATAATATTACCTATCCGTTTTAAATGTTTTTACTCCATTTTGATGGCCGGTTTTTTGTGTACATGACATGTTTATTTACTACCTCTGTATTTTTTAAAGAAATTTAGTTTTTTTTTTCAAAATCTAAAGATAATACTATTAATTTTGTTTATAATAAGAATACACGAACACTAAGAAAACACGCCATTTGTAATGGCTGCTCCTGTCTCTTTATATTTTAACACGTGGTTAACAATTACTACAAGATTAAAATACACTGATATTATAAATCTGCTTGTATATTTAATTCCTAATACTGAAATAAAGTTAAGAAAGTTTTTCCTATTCTAACCTAAATCTTGTTTATATATGTATATGAGGCACTACGGTCTTGGTAACGGTTCTAGCGATTGGAATAAAAGTTTTGGCCTAGACTTTTGGGTCCAGAAGAAAATTTTTCAATGTGTAAAGTTCGGCAAAAATTAAATTAGAATTCCTACTATTGATTAAACTATAAATACATTGCTGCCTGCAATTTAATTTAAAGTTATTTTTTGTCAAACGTTTTGCCACGTGTCTTAAAAATAAACATTTTTGACGAGGACTGTATCAAATCGGACTTTTGAGATACTTTTATATTTTATTTCAGATATGGGTGAAATGGATGATGATAATGACAAAGTTTTTGTGTCCAAAATTATCAGATATTCTAGCACATTACAGAACAATTTTTACGACATCATTAAGAAAGATGTTGTAGAGCCTCTGAAACCGATGTTAAAGAACGAAATACAAGATGAATGTGAATTTAAACCAAGAGGTAACAAATATTATGTGCCAAAGAAAAAGAGTAAACTGAAAGTTTTTACTGTTAGAGATATACGCAATTTTTATGAAAAAGATGTTTTTGAAACTTTGCCAAGTGAGATAGAAAGACAACAAAAGTATTTGCTAAGAAAAATAAGAGGGGGTCATTTTAACGATGATGATACAAAAAAAACTGCATTAAAGTTATTGAAATCTGATAAACCTTTATCGCGAAGTTCGTGGCAAATGTTAATGAATTTAAACCCAAAAGGTCACCTTCATTCTTCGCAATACATTTTATGGAATGGGAAATGCATTCAAATAAATGGAAGTAAAGGTGGGAGGAACAAGTATATATGCAATTATGATCTTAATAACGATAAAATTTTCTTAAAAAAAACACCAGTAGCTAAAAAAAAAGGTCAAACAAGAAGAACTTTGTTACGCGATTCATTAAACATACGTTTTAAGCCAGGACCCCTACAGAAAAAGAAAGATTTAGATGACTCGTATCAAAAATATAATGTCGGCGAAATAGAAGTGATAAACTTACCTGAAATTGGACTGCATATACAACCGTCGTATGGAACGGCATTAGAGCCAAAAATTACAGCGTTTTTACAAAATATGCGAGCAATTGATGGTACGATTTCGGAGAAATGGGCCGAATTTGCGGGCTCTGTTCTAGGCAAAGCGACAAAAGAGGGAGCTAAGATAGAGACAGAAAATTCAGTTATATTTAATTTAAACTACAAATATGATCAGAAACGAATTTTGATGCGAAATGATCTTGATAAAGTACATAATGCTGATAACGACACTGCGTGTCGTCCTTTAGATTGCCACCCATTTACAACTTTTAACGATGATTTATTGACACGTGACGTAAAAGATATTATCGGTAGGATATTAGATTCTGTCGAAATTAGTTTGAATCAACATTCTATGTATACTGGTGAAGATGAACCGAGAGAAACATCAAATCATAACGTCACATACAATATTTCTGGTAACCAAATGAAAGAAAAGGAAAAAAAGAGGAAATATTGTGAATTGGACAGACTCGATGTGACAGTTATTAGAATATCAGAAAACAGTCAAAGAAATAATGCTGAGCCATGTCGACAATTATTTTGTTCATTAGGTTGTGTATGTGATTCTTTAGAATGTGCATACCAAGTTAAAGATCATTGTGGAAAGATAGAATGTATGTTTGGTTGCAGTTGTGATTTTTCAAAATTTAAGATAGCTGATTCTTTGGAAGGTAGTTGTTCTGAATTTATACCTGGTTTGTTTTATTTGGATAAGAAAATTAATGATAAGCTAGCAAAAGAAGAGCAAAAATTTCACCAAACTGTTGTAGTGACTGATGATAAAAGTATATTACTGAAATCAAAGAGACGGAATTGGAAAACGTCAAAAAAATATGCAGACTTTTACAGAAGCATGCGCCTACGCACAGATATTAAGAATCAAAAGTTTCCAGTGGTCATTACTAGTAAATTGAATTGTGAAAACATTGAGCCGTGGTGCATGGTTCATAATTTATATAAATGTTTTTGCAAAGGTAAATTTATCCAAAGTATTATTTATGATTCATCTGACGTGGAAACAATCCCAAGTATCCCTTATAGAGATAGAGGAGTTGCACATGTTATAGAAAAAACGCAAACACATACCGAAAATCATGAAAGTATTAAGAGTGATACTAAAACCATTATTAGTGACACTGAATCGTCAGATTCCTTGTGTGCACGAATTTCACCATTCCTTAACAGAAAATACAGTGATGAATACTATCGCATAACGAATGAAAAAATTTTTGAGATGGAAAAAAATGATAAAAAACTACACAATAAAATGATGAGTCTAATAAATGCACCAGGAGAATGTGAGCAGATGGATGAAACACAAATGAAAGATAAATATCTGGATGTGACTGATAAAGTCCTTGAAAATAATGAAAATATTAAAAGTCTTATTAATACTTTTGTGGATACTGATATTGAATCGTTAGATTCCATATGTGCGAGAGTTTTTCCGTTTGAAGGCAGAAAATATGGTGATGACTACTATCGCAGAAGAAATGAAAAAATATTTAAGTTAGAAAAAAATGATAAATCGCTACAACCTAAATTAATGAGTTTATTAAGTAGTGTAAAAGAAAGTGATCAAACAGACGTAACAGAACCGCAAGATAAAATCCTGCATGTGATTAATGCATCTCCCAATGTCGATGAGTTGCTGACTTTCTTTGATCAAAAAAAAGACGTGAATGCAAGCGCATCGGTAAGCAAAATAGAAAAAAAGAAATGCGTGCCGGCTAAAAACAAATTGGTTAAATGGCTTGAAACAAATTTAACTAATAACTTTTTAGAAAATATTGCAAAAGGCAATTGGACAACATCATTGAGTCGTCCAAGCGTAGGAAAAGTTGCATTATATCTGTGGAGTTTCATATTAAGTAGGTACCGAGAACGAAAAAATTTGTTTTTGCTTTCACAAAAACCTTTTCGTGTTTATATGGCTATAAATACGAAAAATTCATTTTTTGATAATTGCATTAATATTTCTGATATTCCAACATCCAGCATTGGTGAATATCCAGAAATGGTTCAAAATCTTGTATATAATGTGAGCCATGAAAATTTTTGCATATTGTCTGGTTTGTCTCTGTGTTGGGAGTTAGTGGGCGCAGTTAACAAATCGAATAAACAGAGTGAAAATAAAATAACTAGCGACAATATAAAAGAGAGTACACTTGATAAAGATGTAAGTTCTAACGACGCAAATAATATAAAAAAAAGCAATGTTTTTAATAATGAAACTGGGATTGACCACGATGAAACATCTAATCCAGAAAAATCTAAATGGTTTATCATGACAATCGAAGATGATGTTCATGAAATTCGATTTTTAAAAAAGGGCTTCTTTGTAAAGTACGATAGTATAATTCGGTCGATAAATGTTGCACGGAAGGTTGGAAAAACTTTAAGGCTCTCTTCACAAAAATGCAATGAGGGTGGTAGTGGTCCCAAATTTGGTATTTATGCGACACCTGATAAAAATGCAAATACCTTATTTATTGGCCCGTACGAAGAGCATGAACCCCTGGGTATTGAGTCTGCCAGGAATGCAAATGAAACCTTGCACGGTAAAAAAACGAGAGGTTCATGGATTACCGTTAATAAAATTGATAACCTAAAAGTAACCGATAACCCGCTTTTATTTTTGCCTTCACTAAAAAACAATTGTAACAGTGTTGTAAACCTTGATAGTGATACGGAAACTGATTCAGAAATTACTCAAAGAACAAGAATTTCTTCATCATCAGAAAACGCCGACTTTAGTGATGAAAGAAGTTCCTTACATTCAAATACTAAGGCTAAAACTATTAAATTAGTAAAACCGATAAGAATACGTAAAACTGATAGTTTTTACCACCTTGGGTCTCAATGCATCTTGAAACAGTTAGCATTTACAAAATGTTTACAGCAAAGTGATAAAGTGCCGGAACGTAATAACGTAGCTTCTTTGGGGTCTTTTTCGCTAAACACAGTACCTATTAAACCATCTGAAATTACACAGCTTGGATCTTTTCAAATGAAAAATAAATCTTTTAATAAACCAGTCGCTGAAATTGCACCACAAATCAAAATCAATAATATTTCTGCTTTGTGTAGTAACAGTCCCACTACAGAACTAACTTCTAATAAAAGGAAATTTCAAGGCATGTTTGTTTTAAAACCAGAAGAAATTAATAAAAGACTAGCAAACAATTATTTTCGCATTATGGAACCCGTCGAGTCGAGTGGAAATAATAACTGGAATGATTTTTTCCCAAAGGAAGAAAAAAGATTGGATGTTGAAGAATTTCTTGATTCATCAATCATTTGTACTGCACCAGCTTCTGATGTATATGTCATATCAGACGATGATGATGACAGTAATGAGATATCTAACGGAAGTGTTTTGAAAAATGTGTGGATTACATGCGTAAACATTCAAAACATAGGCTGGATTTCTGGACGAAGAAACAATGAAAATAAATTGAGTTTTGAATTCCCAGGTTTTTCTTATTCTCAATATTATGATGAGGAAGAAGCATTAGACAAAATAAATCAGTAAGTAGTACGTCAAATTTTTAAACAGATTAAGAAATCTATAGAAATTGATCTAATGATGGTGTCCTCGTGTTTGATTCGTAAATGCATCGCTTTAATGTTGTTTAAAGAATTTTATTTAGTACACAAAAAATATTAGAAATTTGCACGAAACTAAAATATTTGGAATAGAAAACGAATAAATTTCAATTTAATTTGATTACTAGGAAAAGCTTACAAATTATGCTTTTATCTTTCAGAGTATTCTCTAGAAGAGTATACATACCTAAAAATATTAAGGCGAAGTGGCAAGTTATAGAAAATGAAGAGGACTTGGACAGAAAACAAATGTTACGTCAGGAGGATTTAAAATCTGATTTCGTAAGTATTTTGTTAAACACAATATTGGTTCCGCTAACATGATCAATACTTTTTCATAAAATATTATCAAAAACAGCCAGTCTTAGGACTGCAATGGCGTCGCTGATACCATCGTGGATGTGGTCAGGGTCTTGGAACAAAGTCTTTAGTAACATCTTCACTAGCTAGATAAAATGTCTAAATTATTGGTATTTTTTTTTTATTTTGGATATTGGTCCATTATCACCTCTGACAAAATCTGATATAATTGATTTATTGAACAATTTAAAAAAAATGCTCTAGTGTTTATTCTCTGTTTAACATGCACGACTACTACTTAGAAAACTAGTAAGTGTATTTAGTTTTCAGGATAACATTTGTTGCATTTAATATATATTTTCTTTTAAGGTACTAACAAGGCGGGGCCTAGTACATAAGAACAATTTAGCAATCACCAATAAGGGAAAAAGAAAAGATACTAACCATGACGAGCAGGGTAGTTCATCAGAAGAATGTATAGAAGTAGAAGAAACGTCCGTAAGTGAGAAGATAATAAACGTTGATGACTTATCGAATGAGGATAACATACAAGGCAATATTACAGCTGTTGCGTCCACGTCCATAGATGCTGATGGCAATGACCAGGGAATAAATATATATAAGGCAAATAATACTGATTTCCAGGAAGAAATTGTTAATAAAAAAACTCCTAAACCGGAGGAATTTATTGCTTCTGAGATTGGGAATTTGTTAAGAGATACTGAGATCGATGACAACGTTAACACTATTGATGAAAATTCGATGTTGAGTTAGCACTGTGATTGGTGGAAGTTCTTTTTATCAAGTTGAAAATTTTTGTTTCTAGAAATGGTGCGTTGCTGCGTCAATGTCATTAAATGTTGGATAAAAGTCCCTACATTTTACGACATGCAAAAATGCAACCATTCAAGCTGTTTAGTTGCAATTTTTTTTAAATATACATACATCTCGTAATTTCAGACGATAATGGTTTTTGGCTCCAAATTCTTCTTGCTTTGGACCAACTACCTCAATACCAGTGTTGCCATGTAGATGTGATCTGTCGGAACCGAAAAAAATATAGTTATTTTTAATAATATTACAATTATTTAGAATATTTACACACACATATATAACATATATGGTTAAGATACATAAGAATTTAATAGTTTCCTACTTACATGTACATCAAGTTTTAGTTAACACTATAGACATTTAATACTTGAAACATCATATTGTATGTCTCTAATTTACTTATGTAAATAGTGGCATAACAAAATTTTAAGACGCGAATGAAACGTTTCTGTACCAAATTCGCAGTAGGTAATAAGTATAACAAAAAACATGATTGTCTATTTCAATGCCGGCGAATGTAGAGTGACTTTAAAATTTAATGATTATTAAAAAGTTCTAATCGAAACTTGGTATAAAAATGTCGTTGTGTTACTTCTATAACCAATTATGTACCCTTATGCCATAAAGAAGTTTTATTGTCATTATATTTCTTTTAATAATGTTACTTTATTTTAAGGAATAGATTTAATACTTTTCTTCTTTTCCACGTCACTGTTTATAGGTTATTTTAGTTTTGTTTTAAGTAAGTTCTGTGATATTAATTTCTAAAGGGTTTTAGAGATTTAAGACTGGATATTAAATATTAAATGCACGTCAATTGGCTGACCGTATTTATTATTACTGTTCAGTGTGAATATACCAAAAATCTACTTGATTTTATAGAAATTTGATTTTCATGTTATAACAAGTTGTATACATTAATATAGACATAAACACAATCATAAACCGCCCAGTGTATCTATGTTACAAGATTCAACATGAAATTTTACCCTTTTTTGTAAATTTATTTGATTTCATAGCAAGTAAACCCTTACATTCAAATTAGTTTTTAAAATATTTTTTTTTATTTTACTTTGGTTTTATTTGCAGCACAGGATTATTATTTCCCATGGTCCGAGTAAAGGTGCCAGTAGTTGTTAAAAAACGAAATAATTCTGGATTTCAATGTCAAGAAACCGCTTTTAGTTGTTTTTTTTTATTTTTTCGGAGACATTCCAACGTCATTTGTGTTATTTACCGACTGAATTAAACTTGTTAAATTGTATATATTTTTATTCATGTGTTTTAACTTTCTCTCCTTTATTTAGCAACTCCACAAGAAAGGAACTTGAAAAACACTATGAGGCTAGAGCACGGTCCTAGACCCTTTTATAAATGAAATTCTTTATACGTGTGTATGTCACTGAATTAAACTCCTTAATTACGGGATCGAATTTTAATAAAACTTTAAATATGAAATCACCGTTTTAAAGTACTGGCCATTTAGAATTAACAATATTCCAAAATTAATTTTCTTTTCAGACGATAAAGACGATATTCTAAATTTAAAAACGATGACATTTGGTTGTATTGCTTAATTGTTTTTATTTTACATTAGACTTTAAACGTAAAGATGGATATATCAAATATTATAGCAATTTTTGAATACGAGTTTCAACGTGAAAGAAATGCAGCAAAAACAGCCGTATTATCTCCAAACACAGCATTTATATCAACTTAAAAAGTGGGTGCCTCATGATTTGATGGACCTGCAAAGAAAGTGCGCGTTAAAGCTTGCCTTCCTTTTTTGATTCGGTACAAGAATGAATACCGGATTTGGATTGAATTGTGACGTCTGAAGAAAAATGATTTTTTTACAATACTCGCAAACGAAACACACTACGGCTAACTC